>OZ005659.1:150931533-151111533 GCA_963930645.1 Salticus scenicus
GTGACAAATGGTTACTTACCAAAACAGTATTATGTGCACATCTTTTAGATACAAATTATTGCTGATGCTTTAATAATTTTTCTGCCGACTGTAGTTGAAGATAGCGAAATGGTTCTCTTGCCAAAAATTTAATAAGTTTTTTTTTTTTTTTTTTTAATTTTTTATGTGTTTTTGAGAGATACTAACAAGTTTGTAAGGGTTACTTAAAAAAATTATTTTATCAAAACGCACTGACCTCCTTCATTCGAGTATGCGGTGTTATTTTAAAACCCGAATAAACTACTACGTCAGAAGCGCCAAAGAAAAATATTTGAGATGCATACAGCTGTTTCGGTACCCTTAAGCGTACCGTTTTCAGTGCAAAAAGAATTCTGAATCTGGAGAAGTGCTCGTATATATAGGAGAGGGATCGAATTTAGTTCAACCAATAGGATTACGGGAAAGGTAGGGAGTGTGGCCAATAGGAAATTAGAAATGTTAGCTGTGTAAAAAGTAGAAAAATTAAGAAAAGATGGACTGAATGTAAAATTTCCAACAATCAGACAAATAGGGAACAGCGAAATCATAATTTACAAGGTTTTTAAAATTTTTATAAATATGAAAAGCTTCAAGGAAATCGAGTTCATGAATGGATTTAGATCTGCAAATTATTTTAACTGAATTAAATTTAAAATTATGATTTTCCTCCCAGCAATGTTTAGAAATAGCCGATTTATTGGCACTGCATTTATTTAACACTGCGCTCATTACACAGAGTATATTTATATGCACATTTCTCAAAATAATAAATTAGATTCTAAGTGGATAGTCAATACACCTCTTTAAATGGCTGAAATAAATAATTGATTTTAATATTTGTTTCTTCAGTTACACAATCTTACACTTTTAGTACATAAAAATTAGAGTTCACGAGATTGATGAAAATATGCAGCAATGCTCTACATGGTTATTTGGTTTAATTCAGTGAAAAATGTCACTGTTAAAGAAGAATTGAAGGAAAATATGGTGTTAGTATGTTTAATTCAGTAAAATCATGCAAAAGTTTAGACAGATGAAAGAAAATAATGATATAATTTACTTTATATAATTTTTGTAATTTTCTGTGACGTCTTTCAATTTATCACTAATTCACTAAAAATAAAGTGATATGTAAAAAAAAAGTAATTTTGAAAATAAAATAATGTTAAAAAAAAAAAAAAAAAAAAAAAAAAAAAAAAAAATGAAGAACAATAATAAGTAAATTGCACGCCATCGTTATACACCTTTATATCAGTACCTCTACCTATCTATCTGTCTATTAATTTATTGTAATGTCATAATGTAAATACGTAATATATTTCATTGTTCCAATTTGAAATAATAATTCCCTAATCTGTATTTTAAGTAAACAATTCATAATGACATGTTATTTTACAACAAATATTTTTATAGAGAAAAATAAAAAATAAAAAATTGAATTTTCTCTAATGAGAAAATATTTTTGCATTCTGTCAGAAACAAATATTTAGAAACAACGATTGTTACGTATAAAAATTTCATGCAAATTGAATATTTATTTAAAAATTACTTTTAAATGGAATTAGTTGTGGTTTTTTAAATAAAATCTTCTTTATATATCAAAATATGTATATATATTGTTTGGAAAGAAAAATTAGATAACATTATGTTTATACTAATTACATTTTGTTATAGGACGACAATTCATATTAAAAAACAATACTAATTTACCTTACATACGTCCTAGTTATTTACACAATGCATTTCGGGCGCTAGCGCACCCGTCATCAGGTGAAGTGTGACAGCACTCCTCATTGTTGTCATCGGGAAACATCGGCTTCGTTTCTTCACTTCTGTTCGTATTGGTGGTTCTTTTGATCAGTTGGTTCCATTCCTTTGGGATTCTTGCATGTTCGCGATCGTTGATTGCCATGGGGTTAGTAAGGATCTCTAAAGCTTCTCTTTTGTAGGCGTAGTTGTGATTATTGTTGTGACAGCACTCCTCATTGTTGTCATCGGGAAACATCGGCTTCGTTTCTTCACTTCTGTTCGTATTGGTGGTTCTTTTGATCAGTTGGTTCCATTCCTTTGGGATTCTTGCATGTTCGCGATCGTTGATTGCCATGGGGTTAGTAAGGATCTCTAAAGCTTCTCTTTTGTAGGCGTAGTTGTGATTATTGTATAAATAATCACAACTACGCCTACAATAATCACAACTACGCCTACAAAAGAGAAGCTTTAGAGATCCTTACTAACCCCATGGCAATCAACGATCGCGAACATGCAAGAATCCCAAAGGAATGGAACCAACTGATCAAAAGAACCACCAATACGAACAGAAGTGAAGAAACGAAGCCGATGTTTCCCGATGACAACAATGAGGAGTGCTGTCACACTTCACCTGATGACGGGTGCGCTAGCGCCCGAAATGCATTGTGTAAATAACTAGGACGTATGTAAGGTAAATTAGTATTGTTTTTTAATTATGTTTATAGTTAGAAAATTGCGCTTTAAAAAATTGATTACATTTCATACTTCAAAATATTTTAGACAAATAAAAACAATATTTAATTTAAATTATTTCAAAATTTATTCTTTTTAAAAATTGGTAGCTTGCTGCGAATATCGCTAGATAAAAATATTATTTTGCGTGAATTTATTCAACGCATTAACGTTTTCTAGAAAAATTATTAAATTTGAATATAAAAATTAAATTATCTTGCATGTATTGTCTAATATATATATATATATATATATATATATATATAAAATACAGGGTAACCATAAAATATTTTTGACTGCTTAGAGGCAAAGAGGCATCAAAAGATAAACATAATGAACTAATTTAAACCAAATATCATCTACAGACTATGGAAGATATTAGGAGGTGATTTATGTAAAGAAAATAAATATTACCAAATAGTCGCCGATAGAGGAGATTTTGGCACTGGTCTCATAATACAAACACTATTAGATTTATAAAATCGAGGTAGGTTATGGGATTTTCGAAGCTCTTATATGATTTTGAAGTAGTTGACAATGAAGTAAGCTAATATGTAAAATAAATCCACAACATAAATAACTTATTAAATTTACAGTATGTCGTTCATTTTTCCAGGTGCATTTTTATTCGAGTGTTAATAAAACTTTGCAGAAACAATTTACCGGTTGCATACACTACTGATAATTTTTTATAAAAATATTTCCGATTTCAGTATATTGTTTCAAAAGTTTTTTTTGCAATTTATCTAAAAGTGGGAATGATTTTCATTTAAAACTCTGTATATTATAAATGAAAAAACTGGCTGACTTTTTTTTTTTTTTTTTGAGTTTTAAAATAAATGCTTATATCTCCGTTATTTACCATGCTATCGTGACACAAATTCATCCATGAAATGTACTGGTTCCATATTAACATATGCTGAAGTTACAAAATATTACGTGATTACAAACATTATTGATTTTGTTCAATTTAATACTGTCCCCCTAAATGCTGTCTTAAACCAATCTTCACTGAAAAACACGTGGAAGAACCAGTTCTTGAAACACCCAATGTTTGAAAACCTTTAATCGAGATATAAGTTTTTAAATTGCGAAAAACTGTTTGTTTGCAAAAATTGCTAAACTTTTGTAGAAGAGTGTATAAAATAATATATTTTTATAATACAAATTTTGTTAAAAAAGGATATCTTAAGAAGGCACATACACACACACACACACGCACACACACATATATATATATAAATTTGAATAGAAGGAAATAAATAGGTGTGATAATTTACATAATGAACAAACACACCAAAAATGTAATTCACAATATTACCGATATGTAATGTTAACGCAAATGCAGCTTTTTTTTCTTACTATTACATATAGATATATTTTCTTTAAGTTATAATTAAAATATATTTGTATAACATAGGCGCTAAAAGCAGACCTAAAAAAAAATATGCAAAAAATATATAATTTAGAATAAAAGGAAATAAATAGGCATGTTAATTTGAGGCTTAAATTACCACGTGAATTCATTTCCACCCATTCAAAATTATATATTTGTTCTATAATTTGTAGTACTGCGTTTGGCTCCTGATATATATATATATATATATATATATATATATATATATATATATTGATACAAATATTAGTAACCATAAATAAAATATAGCCTTTAACTTATCAAAAATGCTAAGATATTTCATATGCTTATAATAAATGCTTAATTGTCAACTTCTACAAAGGTTTGATTTACATTTATAAAAGGAATTTCTTTACCGTTATTGGCGTGTTTTTAGGCTCTTTTCAAGCTGTTTTCTGTATTTAGGTTTTCACTTTCAAGTGAAAGTATGAATGTAGTTTTTTAAAAGAAAAAAAAAAAATTCACATTTTTAACTTTATTAGTTTGGCACAAGTGAATCAAAATTTTGAAATTTTTTAGTCAATTCAAAGAAACGCTTTAACTATCTTCCTGCAGATATATTTTAAATATTTAACTATAAATATGTTACAATTCCTGATTCAACATAGTCTTCTTGAATGGTTACAGTCGCAACCATTTGGAGTTTATAACCTACACGCTAAATCACATACCTGGCATATTTCATGAAACATGCTATCTGAATTGTAATACCTCAGTTAACAATATATTGCCTGCAGTATAACATGATACTAAACTCGAATGTCACATCTCCGACTAGTGTTAAATATTGCGTTATATGTCAAGGTAGATATATTTAAAAACAGTGATTTTGTGTAACGGTTGCCACGGTAATTAAAAGTGAAGATATGTTAATACTATGTTATGAAGCCATTAAAATGTACGGATTCACTGAATCCTATTTTAACATAAAAATAATATTCGTTTATATTATCGTGTCATTTTTACAAGTAATGATTAAGCGGTAAAAATGAAGAAATAGATCATTATTTATTCCATTATATTTAAATTTGTGATCTTCTATGTTAGTTTACACTTCTCTTTTGTGGAATTTCAAAATTTCCTGAAAATCATCAACATTATGCATAAGGTAATGTTTCCGAAGTTTTGCTATATTGGATTAGGTTTTGCGTCGCAGTATAGATATGCATTGGCCAACTGGCAGCGGTCTGAGATTCACGCCAGGTGTGGTCGGAATACATGCGATCAAAAATTTGAACCTCTGCGGTTGGGAATTTCGTTAAAGATCATTGAAATATTTTAAAATAAGAAATATCATTAATTTTTCAATTTGTTTTTAAATGAGGGAAAATTACATTGGCTGATTATTACTATAAAGATCATTGATCAAACATTGTATGTTATAGTCAAAAATTAAAAATAATAATTAAAATTTAATTAAAAATTAAATTTTATATATTATCAAATATTAAATTAAAATTTTTAGTTTTGATGTTTTACGAGATTTTCTCGGTTTTATATAAAGGTTTCATTTATTTATTTATATATCAAAAACCTTCAAATTTTCCCCCCTGTCCCTATAATTTGAATATTAGTAAGTACACTAATAAATAATAATAATGAACAATATAATGATAATAATATGAATGTTAATGCATAAGACTATATTTATTTACTCTATACTTTGTTATGTATTATGTTTTAGTATATACGTTTTTGTAAATTACCTTTAAAAGAAAAATGTTATGGTAAACGTTGAAAATATTTTTCTGAATTTAAAAATTATTTTGTCAGTAATATCAGTCAAAAATATCAAAGAGGTTACAAGAAAACAATAAAAATACTAAATTTTCATGAATTACCATGGCTTAAACTTTATGTTAAATAACTTAATTCTACCTTAAAAAAAAAAAAAAAAAAAAAAAAAACATCTTTAGGAGAACGAATATTTTACTTAAATATTTTTAAGATTATGTTTAGTAAATAAAAAATAAATAAATAAAAAGAAGTAGAAAAAAAATGGACTGTATAAATATAGTTTAAAACTAGCATATAATCTTTAGAAAATACTTGTTAGATTTTTAAAGAAGGTTATGCATTAAAGTTTAAGTTAAATATTGTGATGATATTAAAGTAAAATTAACAAGAAAAATAAACTCAATAAACTATGCTATATTTTAAATGGTATAGTTCCCAAATTTCGAAAGATTTTTACAGCAATTTTTAGGTAGATATTTAATAAATGAGGTCTATATGCATCATCTTGTTTGTTTGTTTGTTTTAAACGAAGTTTGTAGCGCGATAAAAATTCTCTTTTCTTTCACAAATATTTCTTTCTTTCTTCCTTTCTTTATACACACACATATAGATGTATATATATATTGTTTTTATTTAAAAAATAAATTAGATTAAAGAAATATTTGAAGATTAATTTAATAATAATTGACATATAATCCGAAAACAATACCTAAAACAAAGAAGTAGATCTTCAATAATCTACTCCCTAATCGCGACATGGCGATTAAAATAAATAAAATAATAAATAATAATATAAATCAGAGACTTTTTTTTTATATGCACTCAAATTGAATGAATATGTCTGTACTGATAAGTATAAAGGAGTTAAGTCCAAAAATGTCGATTTTGAGTTAAGTACATAGTCAGACTGAGAAAAAAATTCTCCATCGATTGGTATAAAGGATGTCATGTCATTTAGTCTTTGAGAAAATGCATTGGTAAAAAAGATTCAAGTGAGAAATTTAGCATTCATGTTTGGGATAAAAGGTTTAAGTCAATTTGTTCCCTTTATGAAATGAAATTTGATAATCACTTGAATGGTATAAAGTGTATAAGTCAACATAATCCCATTTTCCTGATCGAGTCTTCTGATTAGTTTTTAGTATAAAGGATTCCACTTTTCTCTTTTTGCGCTGTGCCACTTGGCGGTCAACAGGTTTTAATCCAATGTAATAATGAGATTATAATTATTCAATTGCTTATTATTATTGTATTTTATGCTTTAATTTATAAATGTAGAACTGGTATCGATAAAAAAATTACCTACTTTTCAATTGAAATTTAATATATATAAATAATTTACTACATCATTCCTTACCAATAATTTACTACATTTAACATCAGAGAAAAGCAGACTTAGCCTATGAACAGAAAAGGCTTGGAAAAGCAGAAGCCAAAACTGATACCTCAAAACTGTGTTTAGTTTTTGATTTACAACAGTGTCTAGCAAATCCATTTCTGTCATCATCTGTAGCTTTCTACAAACGCCAACGTTGGACTTTTAATTTGACTATACGTGACAATGTCATAGGTAAGTCATGCCATTACATGTGGCACGATGGTCGTGAAACTAACGAAATTGCTTCATGTCTTTACGACTACCTACGAAATGTACCTGATACTGTTACAAGTGTAACTTTCTATTCTGACACATCAACACAACAAAAACATCCATGTGTCAGCGATGTTTTTGAAGGCGATGTCTGTCTTCCCTCATTTCTCCAGCATCAATCACAAATTTCTAATTTCAGGTCACTCGAACATGGAATGTGAAGTAGACCATGCTCTAATTGAGAGAGAAAAGAAAAGTATGGCATTTCAAGTATTCCACCCACATGATTGGTATCAGCTTGTTCGGTCTACAGGGAAGAAAAATAAATTCACTGTTAGAGAGATGACTCAAGATGATATTTTTGATTTTGCATTACTGTCAATAAATACTCTCGTTGTGCGAAAGAATAATGTTAATGGAGAGCCGTCCAAGTGGCAAAAGGTACAATGGTTGGTATTGCCAGGAAGGGGATCAGATATTTTAAAGGGACAGTCTACTGGAAGGCACTTTCAAAAAAATTAGTATTCTTCGACCAGGCAAAACAAATCTCCGAATTACCCAGATTCAAAAACGGTATAACAAATCTGTTCTAATCGCAGTACAGAAAAAGAGAGATCAACTTACTTTGCTTCCTCTTGAGTCTCCAGAATTCCATAATTTTTACAAAATTTTACGAACACCAGCTAGCATAGAAAACATTGACTCTGACTTAGAATTTAGTGATACTAATGAAAATGACCATTAATCACCATGACTCATGGTTCAGTGGAAGGAAACAGGAATTTAATATTGTAATGGTCAATATTTTATTAATGCTAATGCTTTGTATTTTACTCACTCTTAAAAATGGTTTCTTAAAAATAAGCTAAATTGTCTCAAAATAGCTCCGAAACAATATAGGGGAGACTGGGGCCCAGTGGACCACTTTTACACTTTTAATTTTTTTTTCACCAAAAATGAAAAAGCAAGGTACTTGAAAAAATTAGCAAACATTCTTAAAACCTTTCTTGACATGTCCTAATTTTTGTATAACAATACTTTTAATACATTACGAATAAAAAAATAAATTGTGTGCACTCACAAAGTTGACCACTGTGCCCCATCACCCGGGCACAGTGGTCCACAATCCGGGGTTCAGTGGACCAACCTCTGTTGTTCATGTTTAATTAATATAAATTACTCATTTTATTTCCTAAAATTAGTTTCTTATGCAATTCTAGTCTAAATAACATAATTCGAATATTTTCATGAAATACAATTACCAAAATTTAAAGGAATACAAAATAAATAAATAAATAAATAAATAAGAAATCAAATTAGAGTAAGAATTCTATATCAGATTTCCTTTGTCTTTTACGTGCCATCACTAAAAACAATAAGATATATTTTTAATTTGTTTATTAATGCTATATAGTTATAAAAATTATGAAATATATAATTAAACATTATGTTACTATTCAAACATTTTTATTAATTATTTTGAGATATTAGTAGTTTACATTATATTTGTGAGATAGGTTTAACTAAAATTATTATACTTTTATCTTTTACATGTTATTCCTAAAAACAACAACAATAAATTTATATAACCTACCATTTATTATATAACATATTCATTTTATTTATTTTTTTAATATTAAACAATTCAAATAGTTATTAAATTTAGATATTCATAATTATTATACTAATATTCAACTATTTTCCCTTTTCAGAAATTTATATAATGTTAAGTTTATTATTTTTTTATTAATTATTTTGAGTCACATTATATTTGTATATGTAAATTCAACTAAAATAAATAATGTGTTAAATATAATTTGGAGTTTTAGGTACATTGGAAGGTGTTCCACTGTGCCCCATATCCAAACAAAACAAATATTAATATTAAAATACTATATAGACTATAAATATGCTAATAATTTTTATAAATTTAAAAACAACAATATCTTAGCTTTTCTTAACAACTATCCAATACTTGTAGTCAATAGTTCTGTCCTGATAAAATTAAAAAAAAAAACTTCAAACTTGAAAAATTACTTTGAGCAGCTCAAAACATAAAAGTTGTATAAAATGGCTACCATAGCATTTACCATGTTTTTTTTTTTTTTTTTTTTTTTTAGACGTAGTACTATGCTTCCGTCTATGAGTCTCAATATAAACTATAAGAGTTAAATACTAAGGGATTTAGATATGGGTGGTCCCCTGTGCCCCTAGGTCCACTGTGCCCCAGTCTCCCCTATACTTAAATTTGAAAACCCATGTACTCATTTTTGAGTATATTGGTATGTCAAATATGTGGCTATTGGTATTCTTATTGTTCAACCCTATTTTTGAATTTGTCAATATATTCAAAAATGAGTACATGGATTTTCAAATTTAAGTATATATATTGTTTCGGAGCTATTTTGAGACAATTTAGCTCATTTTTAAGGAACTATTTTTTACCGTGTGTTTTAACTTTAGTGTTTTGCTTGTGGATTATTAATGACGTATTTTGTTGCCATTTAATAGGGTGATACATATTTTTGTTTTTTAATCTATTATTTTATTTTTTAATCTATTATTATGTTCTTTTTGTTTATCATCATTATTATTATTAATAACTATTTTCAACTAGAGTATATCGTTTATTATGATTTATATTCTTCTAATCTTCAAAAGTTTTATAATAAAAGAGGACAATGAAATTTTATAACAACAGCTTCTAGAGGTAAAATACAAAAATATTTCATCATTTCTCAAACAGTTTCTTTCATTATCTCTCAATCAGTTTAGCTTGAGTAATATTGTACATCAGATATTTTTTTTTTTATTTGGTATATATTATCAAGTGCATATTATCTTTATTTAATTACTTCATAGACATTGAAGGTTTTTGAGCATTATTTTTCAATAATTGTGTAATAATTCCTCTCTTCAATATGATAGTCTATAATATTGTATTCAATTCCTTGTTTGAGGTAATAAATTCTTTCAATAATGTTTATCGTTCATGTTTCACGAACCTGGATTTACCATGGACCCTTACCTAATAACATTTCATTAATCTTAGATTTCTAAGATGAAAGCATTTGGTAATCCGGCACAACTTTGTTCATATATTTTATTAAAGTCATGAATCAATATGTTGAGGAAGTTAGAATTGATAAGACCTTATTTTTATTAGGTTCAAATTATTTTGAACATCCACTGAGGTCATAAATCCAGTATTTTTTAATGCTGCAGGCAAGTATTTGGACTGCCAGCATAATCATAATGTTAAATGAATGTACAAGTCAAAGTGGTAAAAAGGAATTAAGTCCTGGGTTGAGTGATACAAAGGATTTAAGTCCTGCAGGCATTTTTTTTCAAAACTATATAAATCTGTTCAAAATAAACAAAATTCATAATTAAATGTATGTAGTTTATTCAAAAAATTGTATATTATGATAATATCTTGGTTTAAACTGTATTGAACGGATAAGTTTTTATACAGAATTTTTTTAACTTTATTTTTCGTCTCCTGAAAAATCAAGAATATGGACTTAAATCCTTTATACTTATCAGTACAGATATTTTAACATAACATCCATTTCTCTTACCAATTTGGTGAATTTCTACACTATAGAAACAGAGATACCGTTTTCTCTTAAATGAGGAAATTCACAGTATGTCAGTGCTACCTGTTGCTCGATCTATCCCAAAAGCCGATCAGCAAATTAATGAGATACAACATCAAAAAGTCTTCATATTACACATCTGGGAGACATTTTCCATAAATTTCAAAATGTGTTAACGGTATCTCAAAACGTGTAAATACATAAAAAATCAGAGATTATAAATCTTGGAAGGAAATAATAAAAGATTCTATGAAATGATGTAGATATGTAGATGTAGATATGAAATCTCATATTATTAAACTAAATTGAGGAAATAAAACTTTAAAAATTCAATTCTTATTGTTGAAAGTATATTTTATTTTGTTGATTTATTTTATTTATTTTTTAACTTTATAGACCAGTTCTTAAACTAAATATAATTAACTGGGTAAAACGGAAATTAGATTTAGTAAGTATATTTTTATTTATTTTATTTTTTGTTTTAATGTAGTGAATAAAATAACTACCTCCTAATGTAAAATTATGAACTTATTTTAAAACCGATTTATGATTATTTAGTCTTTAATTATATTTAAGTTAAAAGTTTTACTTTAAAGCTATATAAAGTGTAAAAGTATTTTTGAAATGTGAAACGGCCCAATAAATAAAGTATTTAGAAAAAATAATTATGAAACCTACAATTAAAATTCGGTAGCACATTTTCTTTCTTTTTTTTTAAAAAATTATATATATATATATATATTAGTAAACGTCACGCCAGTTTCATGGGCAACTATTTTTACTAGAGCCGCAGTTTATTTTCTAGAAGTCAATCACAGAATATTTTTTAATTACTGTTTTTTCAAAAAAGTATAGCTGATGATGCCAGTTTACAAAATCATGGTTACAAAATTATTCAACTTTATTTTATTTTATTTTATAATTAAATTACAACAATGTATAAGAAACTAAGAAAATGCAGGATCGGATTTTAAAGGACTTCTAGATAGTAGAAATTATATTCAATAATACATCAACATCAACTTTGAAAGTTCATTTAGAATGATTGGAGTGTAAAGGTTGATTTTTTTTTCTGTTATACCAACTGCGGGAAAAATCCACTACAATCATTCTAAATAATAATGAAATATATATATATATATATATATATATATATATATATATTGATAAATTTCATTATTATTTAGAATTCATATAAATTCAGTGTATATATATATATATATATATATATATACTAGCTGACCCGACAAACGTTGTTTTGTCATATAAATTATTTCTAGAGAATATTTTGCTAGAAAAAAATAACTAACTTATTGTAAGTGTGTAAGGATGTGGTATATAAGTGAAACAGGTATGGAGCGCTGTGAATTCCGATTATAACGTAAAAGGCATAATTAACAATTAAATAAACAATTTAAATTGGACTGAATTGTAAATCTAAACCATTCTCGAATCCACCTGAAGACATACAAAAAAATTCATTAAAATCGGTTCAGCAGTTTAGGAGGAGTTCAGTGACATACACACGCACAAAAGTATGGGACCCTTTGGTAACTTTAAATATTTTAAGCCATTTTTGCAATGAATTGAAATGGCTATCTCAATTGTGGAACTAAAGATCTTGGCGAGAAGCGTCCGAGCTACCTCGGTGCCAAATTTTCCAACCAAAAAATAAATAAATAAAATATCAGTGACATACACACGCACAAAAGTATAGGACCCCTTTGGTGACTTTAAATATTTTAAGCCATTTTTGCGATGAATTGAAATGGCTATCTCAATTGTGGAACTAAAGATTTTGGCGAGAAGCGTCCGAGCTACTTCGGTGCCAATTTTCAAATTTTGCCAAAGGGATCCGATACTAAAAGTGTTCCATACAAAAAATAAATAAATATAATATAATAAATTAGCTACACAAATAAATTTGTAGGTTAGGGTGGTTGTTAATCAACGCGTGTGTAAATTTGATAGAAAATTATATAAAATACTCACTCCAATTCCGCACCAAATTTGCAAAATGTATAGTTTTTTAAGCACACTTCAAAACTCTTCAAACACTAATTACATCTTGATGTAATATTTCAATTAGAACACAATTTTTTGTATAACAATAATAACACGAAGTTACAAAATATTTTCTTGGATTTGATCGCAGCACCAACTGTCGGGACAAACTGTAATTACAATAGAATATACGCAAGCGAAGTGTGACGTCACTGACTGTCAGTGGATGCAAGAAAAAGATTTCCTATGTTAATCTCCCATTGGATTTTTTATAAAAAATTATTAAAAATCGGGGAAAATTATTTCTCGATTTTAATCCCCGTATTTAGGTATATATATGTATTAGTTATCGTATGCATGTGTTAGATTGAGTGATTTTGCTCTCAAATTGACAAAATTTTAATTTTAAATTTCAGACGTTTTTTGTATTTGGCGATCAAAAACGTAATACGAAAATATACATGCCAGATGTATATTTTCGTAATATGTATTGTACGAAATTGTTTCATATTATTCATTACTCTCTTAAAATAATTTGTTGAAATAACCATTATTTTTGAAAGTAATTAAATACTTTCGCCAGATGATATGGCGATATTTTTTTTCCGCCAACAATGACAGAGTTTTAAGATTAAAAATTCAAATTTTATCAATTTTACAGCAAAAACAACTCAATCTAACGCATGCACATGATAGCTAATACATTTCTAAACCCAAATATGGGGATTAAAATCGGGAAATAATTTTCCTCATGCCAAGTATCTCTATGAAAATATTTATTTACACGCGAATATTTTCATAGTATATTAATTTTTTTTTTCTAATTTTTATTGTTTATCACGCGAAATTAAAAATATTTTATTTCCGGAAAAAAATAAATAAACGTGAATTTGTTTATTTTGGCATCAAATATATTTTTCTTTTTAATCATTTTAAAGTTAAAATGGAGTTTTTATTTAATATCTTTTGATCCAATTATCCGATTGAACTGAATTGTAAATCTAAACCATTCTCGAATCCACCTGAAGACACACAAAAAATTTCATTAAGCTCGGTCCATCCGTTTAGGAGCAGTTCAGTGACATACACACGCACAAAAGAAATATATATATAAAGACTAGCAGGCTTTGCCCGCTTCGCTGGTCACTAAATTTAAAGGAAACTCTTTTCTATATAGCTTTATAAAAATAAAATAAAATACTAAAATTGCTCAAAAGCTCGCTTCGGATCCCTGCTGCCTTCGGTAACGATTTGGTCATCCGCTAAAACTCGTGCGCTTGTCCCTATTACCTGAGACAATGGTTTACCAATAGGCTTGCATTAAGTCCTTATTAGATAACAGTTTCGAAATAGATAGTATCGAAAAAAAAATGAAGTATCCCCTTTATATTTGAATCCCAGTTACATATGAACAACACTATACGTGGTGCACATAATATTTGCTTTTACGTTATTTCCTATGTTTATTTTGTTTATCCCCGATCAACCATAAAAATGATAACAATTTCACGCTAAATATTATAATATGCTATGACCGGCTACGTCTGTTGCATGAGACAATTAATTTTTTGTGGTTATTAGTATTCATGGTTTGTAAGCATGATCATAGTACCGCCTTAATATAGCTCTCTTTGGCGACTTTTGAATTTTTGTCACCATTTTAGATTTTATCCCTTGTAAAAATAAGACTTAATACCTTGTAACAATATGCTATGAGCGCTATTTCTGACATATTTTAGACAACTAAACTTTTAATGGTTATATATATTTCCCATTAAGCATATTTTTATTTTCATTTATTTCTTTAAATATTGATGAAATTTGAACTTCAATTTGGTCTATTGTTGTACAGGCTGTATACTACACGTTTGTGTTTGTGAAAGAAAATTTATAAAATACATACATTAGTTAATTTTAAAAAATCTAATTGTCCGATCGATAAGCTGTTTAATCCGTTGGATTCACAAAAATTGCATCTTTCATTTGGTATCTTATTTGTAACGATACGACAGATATTTCTAATTTTTTTAATTTACTTTCCTCATTTTAAATACATGTAATTTTTATTGTTCACGTTTTTTTTTTTTTTTTTTCCGTCGAAAAAATAATGATAATTTTTTTTGGCAACAATTAAATTAAGGAATAAAATTAAATATTTTAAATAAATATAATTTTTATTGTTCACGTTTTTTTTTCTTTTTTTCTGTCCAAAAAAGAATAATTTTTTTTGGCAACAATTAAATTAAGGATTAAAATTAAATGGCCAATTTATCAGTTATTAGAAGGTTTTTATTTTAACATTTTAATTAATTAAAAGAAAACTAAAACAAAATTCGAAAATCCGGCTTCGAGGTGCATCAGGGGAGGTCATTACGAATCAACATGCAAATTTTTGTAGCTCAGCCATCAGCCGTTAGGAACACACCTAAACTTTATGCAATAAAGTTCAAATTGACTCTAGAAAACGTTTGTATGGGAAATAGAAAAGGGCTGTTTTTAGGGTTTTCCCAGAAATTATTCGATTTTTTCTCGCCTTTTAAACCTTCCCTAGACCTCTACGAACATTTCAAGACTAAGATAAGATAAATCCGTTCAGCAGTTCTCGAGTTTTAGTGAGACAAACGAACAGCAATTCATTTTTATATATATAGATATACACTGCTCGATATTGCAAATGCAACTCTAAGAAGGAATGATAATAATGGAATGAAATTTGTTGGACACATACATTATAGTAGGAAGAACAATTGATTAAATTTTCAGGAAATTTGGAGTAATATGTACTGAGAAAACAGTACATAAAGCAGCGACCTCTGTAAGCAATAACAGCGCATATCTGCCTAGGCATTGAATCGAACAGCGATTGGATGACATGTACGGGTATATGAATCGACTGGGTAGATGAACGGGTAGATGAATGTACGGGTAGATGAATGGTAGTACTTCGATAGATGAATTGTGGCATCGTGTTAAAACTTCATGAAGTGCTCTACCCGTACATGTCATCCAATCGCTGTTCGATTCAGTGCCTAGGCAGATATGTGCTGTTATTGCCACAGAGGTCGCTGCTTTATGTACTGTTTTCTCAGTACATATTACTCCAAATTTCCTGATATTTTAATCAATTATTCTTCCTACTATAATGCATGTGTCCAACAAATTTCATTCCGTTATTATCATTCCTTCTTGGTGTTGCATTTTCAATGTCGAGCAGTGTGTATATAATAATAATGATGAACTATTAAGCATAGTAGAAGCCAAGCAACAGATACAAGATCACTGATGCACCAAAGACCAATAAAAATTTCTTTATGCAGGAGAAGTGCATAAAAATGAAATAAAAATTCATCAGGGGATGAAATGCACATATTTAAAGAAACCAGATTTATTAATTAACAGCCTGCAAAACAAACGAAACAATAAGCTAACACAACAAATCTTAACTTAAAAACATAAACTATATCGAAATTCATGAAAAAATAATTTAAGAAACTTAAGAAAGGAACTAAGGAGGAAGGCGGCAAGACTTGTGACTTGCCGGGCTAAACTAGTTTCACGCCGGCAACATTCCCCCCAGCCTTCCAAGACCAGAATAGGAGTCATATGGATTTAAAAAAGCAAAATTTCAAAGAAGATGAATAATAGTGAAACTACGAAGCAACAATGAAATTTATTGATTTATTACAATGTGTTTTATAGTACGATTAGAATTTTAAGAATAGTTGACAACTCAAAAAAGATGAAACTGAAATATTAATGCAAAAAGAAAGATTGCATAGTAATAAAAAACAAATTTTCCATAAAATTTTATATGCCTGAGAAAAAATAGATTAATATAAATAATTTTTAAATGACATGAAATATATTATTTTTCTTGTAGTGGTTTACATTATAGATAGATGATTATTAAAATTTCAATGGGATTAAACATTACCTAAGATATACATATGTATTTAAAAATATATATATATTATAATTTAATGGAATAATAATAATTATATTACATTGTTTTTTATCCTAATTTTCAACTTAGTGTGACAAAGCCAGACTAGATCTAAGAATTCTTTGACATTGAGAAAGTCGACGACGAGAAAAGGGGATGAAGAAAATACTTCTCAAAAAAGACCCGAAGAGCTCAGGATGTGTTTAGCGCATGAAGAACCCTGGTGTTGATGACATTTTGGACAAAGTGTGTAAGTTTTCTTACCCTTAGAAAATAGATGACGTTTCAGGTAACCGCTGGCAAAGCGCGAGTACAAAATATTCTGTCAACTGAAAGGGTTAAAAATAGATCCAATTATATTATTAAATAACAAATTATCATAAGAATATTTTGAACGGATAATACTGAACCATTCAAGATTGAACAGATCCATTTAATGGATAATATTTTACATTGAATGGATAATATTTTACAATGATTAATATACCTTTCTTTCTAAAATCATGCTAAAAATTAAAATTTAAGCAATGAAGATCATAAAAGTAAAAAAAAAAAACAATGTTAATAATGTTGTGATATGTAATCTCAGAACAATTTTATTAACTTTCGTTTTCATGTTCCAGACTTTTTTGTTTCCCGCCAACTGATTGTTCAATGCACCTGCCGCACCACGTGACGATATGTCGCGTCTCTCTACGAACTGTAATACTTTTTCAATCATGTAACTTTTGTTATATGGGACTGACGTTCCATTTTTTTTTTATTCTACTTCATCGTATTTTTGTTTCTACGATTAAATGTTTTAAAAAGAATTTTCAGTCTAGAAATTACTGATTCAATAAGGAAAAATAACATATACATATTATGTAAGATTACATGTACTAATCTACATTTATTACAGAAAAAGAAGTAGTTATGGTTTAAAACAGAAGTTCCATAAAATATATATCTATGCATTTTTCATCTAATTTCAAGCGTACAATCTGATGATAAAGTAAGGAGATTGTTCTTCATCAATGGCATACATGATTACCTGTGACAACCCAGCTAAGTCAAACTTTATTTAATTATATGACTGTTGATTTTACAAATAAAGAATTATTTGTTATAAAATATATTTGAAATAACTAATATGAGAAGCCTGCGAATTCATGCCTTCATATATAGTTCTTCTAACTGATTATGAGGCTTGAGACTAAATCGAAAGTATTGAAAAGTACTTAGAAAGTTATTTAAGTTTATCTTCTTCTTCAAGTACTTAATTTTCTGAAAACTATTTAATTTTATTTTTTCTTCAAGTACTATTTATCCAAACTGTCTTGATTTAAAATATTAAATAAATGTTTAAGTATTGAACAAATATTAACAAAACTGCTACAAAAATTTTGTTTAAGTATGTCAGCAACAAAATATATCCAAATCGAACCGCTGAACTCCACAAATTATAATGTGTGGAAGTTCCGTATGGAAATGTACTTGCAAAAAGAGGATCTTTTTACAGTGATTACTGACGATCCTCCTAACCCAATTACGGATCAGTGGCGTTCTAAAAATAGAAAAGCCAGAGCTATTATTATTTACTTATTGATAATGACCATTGACCAGATCGTGTATTTCATGAATCTAGATACAGCACGAGAGTGCTGGAATGCTCTGCGCCAAGTCCACGAAAGATCGTCACTTACAAGTAAGCTTTTCTTACTTAGGAAACTTTATTCCATAAAATTAATTGAAGGTGGTGACGTAAACCAACATATATCTGACATATATAAAACACGCGACAGACTCACTGCCATAGGTGAAGTCATAGATGAATCGCACCTAGCTGCATTGGTGTTATGCTCACTCCCTCCTTCGTATGACGTTCTCATAACAAGTCTCGAATCGAGAGACGAAGCGCAATTGACGCCTGAATATATTCGAAACAAATTAGCTGATGAATATGCCGAAAGGCTAGAAAACAAAACTGTTCAAAACTCAGCGTTAAAAGTCCAAAACCACAACAAATCGGAGAAATTCTGCAAATATTGTAGGAAAAGCAACCACAACATAGAACATTGCTATAAGTTGAAAAATAAAAATAATTCTAATGTTAAAAGTTACAGTAAAAATTTCAACAAAAAACCCAACTTCAGATCCAACATATGCTCTCAGAACAATGAGAAGCCAGATAGCGCTCAAATTGCAGAGGGGAGCAATAAACCAAAAGCTGATAAATTGTATTCTTTTTATGTTGGAGATAAAACTGTAAATTGGGTGGTTAATTCAGGGTCCTCTTCACATATCTGCAATGATAAACTAAAATTTCGCGAACTTAAAAATAACGTTTCTAACGTCACTATCGCGAACGGCACGCAGCTAAAATGTTTGGGTTCCGGTACTGTGGATTTGTATACCGTAAATTCGGAAAACACACAGAACAAAATAACACATAAAAATGTTCTTTATGTCCCTGAAACAGAAACTAAATTAATTTCTATAAAAAGAGCAACAGAGAATGGCTGTATCGCTGTATTTGATGATAAAATCTGTAAAATTGTAAATCAGGGTAATACATGCATTGAGTGATATGTGAAAAATAACTTATATGAATGTCAATTAAATTATATTCTGAAAACAAACACACAGCGAACATTGTAATACAAACTTGTGATAACGAAAATTGCATAAACAAGTGGCATGTGAAACTTGGCCACAGAAACACTAACCACATTAAAGATTTAGTTAACTAAGACATGGCTGTGGGTATAAAATTAAATGATTGCAAACATAATACTGAATGTAAAACATGCATAATGTCAAAATTAACTGATTCACCTTACCCCAAAGCTGCACAATTTAGAGCCTCCGTACCACTACCGTGGCCCTATGAAAACCCCCACTGTAGGTGGAAAATATTACTTTCTTACATTTATCGATGACTTTAGTCGTTATACTATTATATATTTGCTAAGAAATAAGTTTGAGGTATTTTCTAAGTTAAAGGAATATGTGGCTATGACCGCAAACAAATTTGGCCGAAAAGTGCAAGCAATTCGCTCCGATAACGGGGGTGAATACACTAGTATGGAAGTAAATGAATTTTTGAATAAAGAAGGAATTGAGCACCAGTTTACCGTTCCTTACTCTAGTGCTCAGAACGGCGTGGCAGAACGTAAAAATCGTACGCTGACCGAAATGGCACGCTGTCTGCTTAAAGACAGTAATTTACCGAATTCCTTTTGGGGGAAAGCAGTAAATACTGCAAATTACATTCAAAATAGGCTCCCGACCTCCTCATGCGACTCAACTCCTTACGAAAAATGGACCGGCCGTAAACCCGATTTATCAAATATAAAAACATTCGGATGTCACGCATATGCATATGTACATAAGATACATAGGGGAAAACTGGATAGCACCGCTCAAGAAGGAATTTTTGTGGGATATGATAATCGTAGAAAAGGCTACAGAATTTGCACAAATAATAAAATGTAATAATTAGCAGAACAGTAAAATTCTTGGAAGATGAGAATAGAGAATCCCACAATAATTAAACATCACAAATCAAGAATGAAAATTCAAATGATGAAATTCCGGTGTTCAAATTACCAATATTAGATACTGATATAGATATAGCGGGCGATAACGATAGTCCGGATGACACGCAAACTCTGCCGCGACGATCACAACGATTAAATAAAGGTGTTCCACCCGACAGCTTTGCATTTGCAGTAAATGACAAAAGAATTGATGAGCCTAAGTGTTTTGATGATATACTAAAAATTCAAAACCCAGCTGAAAAAGAAAATTGGCTGAATGCCACACTCGACGAAATGAATTCACTCAGACAAAACAATACTTGGGAACTTGTTGACGCTCAACCAGGGACCAAAGTAGTAGGGTGTAAGTGGGCGTTCAAGGCCAAATACAATAGCCAAGGACAAGTCGAGAAATATAAAGCCAGGCTTGTTGCCAAGGGTTTTTCTCAAAAATACGGGGTGGACTATGACGAAACTTTTGCACCAGTTGCATCGCATACCACTCTAAGAAGTTTTTTGACCATGTCACTATACAAAAATTTGAATCTAAGGCATGTAGATATCAAAACTGCTTTCCTACATGGAAATTTGCAAGAAGATGTATACATGCAACAACCCGAGGGTTATGTTGTCCAAGGCGAAGAAAATAAAATATGTAAGTTAAAGAAAGCGATATATGGCTTGAAACAAGCCGCTAGAGCGTGGAATTTGAAAATTAATGAATCATTGTGTAAATTAGGATTTAAACAAAGTCAACATGACAAATGTTTATATATCCGTAACAAAGATAACACAGAAACTTACATTCTTGTGTATGTGGATGACCTACTTATAGCTGGTAAAAATCACAATATTGACATATTAATTGATCAACTTAGGGAAGAATATCCATTAACTGACCTTGGGGAAGCCAAATATTACCTCGGCATAAATATAGAAAGACCTTGTAAAGGGGTAATTACGCTTGATCAAAGTAATAAAATACAAGACATTGTAACCAAATTTGGGCTAGATAAAGCACGGCCCTCTGACACACCGATGGAACCAGGGTATATAAAATTAACTGATAACGATAATCTCTTACCAAACAATACAATGTACAGACAGGCTATAGGCGCGTTACTTTACATTTCTACAGTATCTTGACTTGATATAAGTGTTGCAGTTGGCATCTTAAGCCGTAGAAACGAAAATCCTAGAGCAAAAGACTGGAGGCAGTTAAAAGGGTTATTAGATATTTGAAAAATACCCAAGATATTAAATATAAAACTTTGTAACTCTGGTGAACCTGTTCTTAGAGCATATTCGGATTCGGATTGGGCAAACGATCCAAATGATCGAAAATCTATATCTGGAAATTTATTTAAGATAGGAAAAAATCCAATTTTTTGGACTTCAAAGAAACAGTCCTGTGTGTCCATGTCTTCAGCAGAGGCTGAGTACGTCGCAGCTGCGATTGCTGCACTTGAAATACAGTGGCTCAACAAGCTGCTATATGATTTAAATTTGCCGCAACAATGTCCTATAGTGTTGTACCAGGACAACCAATCTACCATCAAGATTGCTCAAAATGATAAGTTCCACTCCAAAACAAAACACTTACAGCTGAGATTTCATCTTCTGCGAAACCTGATACAGGAAGGCCTAATCAAGCTTCAATACAAACCTACCTATGAAATGACAGCCGACACCCTCACAAAGGCTCTACTAAAAACTGCGTTTAACAGACTTAGACATTGTCTTATGAACAATTAAAAATTTCTGAGCTTAAGAGGGGGTGTTGTGATATGTAATCTCAGAACAATTTTATTAACTTTCGTTTTCATGTTCCAGACTTTTTTGTTTCCCGCCAACTGATTGTTCAATGCACCTGCAGCACCACGTGACGATATGTCGCGTCTCTCTACGAACTGTAATACTTTTTCAATCATGTAACTTTTGTTATATGGGACTGACGTTCCATTTTTTTTATTCTACTTCATCGTATTTTTGTTTCTAAGATTAAATGTTTTAAAAAGAATTTTCAGTCTAGAAATTACTGATTCAATAAGGAAAAATAACATATACATATTATGTAAGATTACATGTACTAATCTACATTTATTACAGAAAAAGAAGTAGTTATGGTTTAAAACAGAAGTTCCATAAAATATATATCTATGCATTTTTCATCTAATTTCAAGCGTACAATCTGATGATAAAGTAAGGAGATTGTTCTTCATCAATGGCATACATGATTACCTGTGACAACCCAGGTAAGTCAAACTTTATTTAATTATATGACTGTTGATTTTACAAATAAAGAATTATTTGTTATAAAATATATTTGAAATAACTTATATGAGAAGCCTGCGAATTCATGCCTTCATATATAGTTCTTCTAACAAATAAAAGTAAAAATATTACAAACACACACACACACACACACACACACACAAAAAAAAAAAAAAACAGGTTTGATTGCATTGAGTTTAGTCGATTTCCTGTGTTAATTTTTGGAATATAGAAGATTTGATGTTTATCGCATTTAAAAGAATTATAAAAAATATTGTTAACAATTTCCTTTTTGTGTGATTGTTGGTTGAGAATATCAACATTTTCTGAATTTTTCTCACACATACACTGTAAATATATATATATTAATACTAATAATCTTGTTTTATTATATACAACTTCTGGTAGCAAAGTTGACAGAATATTCCGTGAGAGAAAATTGTGAGAATAATTTTCAGTAACAGAAAAATACAGAAAATATTCGTACATAAGAGATTTTTTCTAGGTTAAACTGTAAAAAAAATCGCTATAACTATAAATTTCCTGGCGTACTACCCAGGATAGAATCCTGGTCCACCACATTTTAGGCAATGTCATTACCTCACAGACACGGAATTAAATTTCACTCTTACTTAACACTTCCCAATCCTTACCTGACACCAAGTTTCCTGTATGCAAAAAGTAAAAAAATATGTACAGTCAGGGAAAAAAAAAACGCAACACTCACTGTAATTTCGTTATTAATTGATGCAGGAACATCTAATAGACATAATTCAACAGGAAATTAAAAGCACTTTCTGAATATGTCGTCAAATTTTGAATTAGGGGTCATCTACATATTGAAATGAGTGCCAACTTTGATTTTTTTCAATAGCAACACCCAATTTTGACTTCATTTTCGAATTTTTGAGAGTCTGGCAGTGCGGAAAAGTATACTGTTTGTGTACTTTATCTTTATTATTTATAGAGTTATAATCAAAAATGTGTTAGGGGTTATCTGTAAATGTAGAAAAATAAAATTAAGATCCTATAAGAAATAGACAAAATTTTAAAGTTTCACACCGGAAATCTTTCAGGAAAAAAATAATTATGAAAATTAATAAAACGTCGTGGCTTTTCCAGTTCCTTAATTATCCTGAATTCAATTTTTAGATTTGTATATACTTCAGCACTTTTTTAGATAGTTTTAGGTCTATTTAAATACATTATACTTGCGATTAGTCCACACAGTACTCTTTGAAAAAAGTGCAATATTCTTCAAGTAAAAGTGTCTATTATAGCTGTACTGATCACCAATAAAGCTTAAATTTTCTTTCGTAGGTAACATAATAGACGAAATGAAATAATATATATATATATATATATATATATATATATATATATATATATACAACAATGCATAAACTAAACCTGTTCGGATAAATTATTGTAAGGGTTCATGAAGTAAATATTAAACAATTTTAATCGCACTTAGCAGTTTTTGGTCAGTTGAACTCTCTGGAACTGTACGATTCGTTTTATAATTTCTATGAAAATATATTTTCTTAATTAACCCTTTCGCGACTGCTGACGTAGATTCACGCCATATGAAAATCTGTAACTCTGTCAGTCGGCGTTTCTTTCGTAATTTGTGTGTTACATATTTCTTAAGTGTGTACCCAGTGTTCATATTTTTGCAATAAAATAAACTACGGATAGAAATACATTGATTAGAAAGAATATAATTATAATGTATATCCATTTGTAATATAATCGTGAATACAGAAAATGTGTTTAAAATATTATATTTTGAGAGTATAATGCCCGTAGGCGGGTCTTACTGTCAAAAAGACAAAATCCTGCGGTTGCAAAAAGTGTTAAAATATATTTATAAAAGTTAAAGTATGTTTTTAAAAATGCATAAAGTTAAAATATATTAATAAAATTTTAAAGACTAAAGTATACTTAAAATAATATTCCTCTCCCCTACAAAATAAATAAAATAAAATAAAACAATATATGAAGCAAATAATTAAGCTTTTTTTAACTATGACGGTAGTTAAGAAACGAGTTTACAAGTCTGTCTTACATTCCAATTCCATTCGTTATTTATATTTGACAATTTCACACTAAACCTATTTTTCTATTTAAAACAGTAAACCCCGCCTATTTAGTTAATTTTTTTTTCTTCTAGTGTTCACTTAAAAGATTCAAAATTTATCAACAACTAAACGATGGCGTATTTTTGTTAACATAAAATAAGGTGTTTAACACGAATATTCAATGTCACATTTACTTTTTTTTTTCTGTATTGTTTTGTTTTGAAGAACGATGAAGGAGGGGCTGGTCTTCTTTAGAAAACAAGAATTCTTGATGCTAACACTAATGTCTAAAAATCATCATTTTTGTTTCATTTCTTTGCGTTTGACGTTGTTATTATATAATTTGACCCGTAAATAAAAAATAAAAATATTTTGTTTAATTTTCTTTGTTGTTTTTAAAGATTTGTTTCGTTATCTCATGCAAAACTTTATAAGAGACGGCCCCCTAAACCACTCCAAAAGAAAGATTTATTTATATCTCAAAACTAATAACTGGAATGAGCTGTAAATTTGCACACCCATATTTTTCAGCATGAGGATTCATTTTATGTAAAAATTAATATAGGTCATAATTCATAATTTTTATGAATATGAAATTATTAATATTTTTCAGAATTAAAAATATTTTTCAGAATCAAAAGTAATGATGGATTATGTTTGGGTTTCTTACCTGTATCTCGTAAAAAAAAAAAAAAAAAAAAAAAAAAAAAATATATATATATATATATATATATATATATCGATCAAGTAACTTTTTGTGAAGATATTAATAAAAGTATAAAATATGAATTTAACATTAGCACCTTCAAACTTTGAACGCTTATAACTCTGTGAAAAAATAAGTAAAATATACAACCAATATACTTTTTCGCGTTGTCGCGATCCCAGGAATCCAAATATAAAATAAAAATGGGGCATTACCATTGAAAAAATCAAAGTTGGTCCACTTTTTAATATGTAGACGACCCCTAATTAAAAATTTCAGCGCATTTTCTGAAACTACTCACAATTCCCCGTCGAATGATACCTATTACATTTTTCTACATTGATTAGCAACGAAGTTACGTTGAGTGTTGCGTTTTTTTTTTTTTCCCCGACTGTACCTACCAGATAAAATCTGTAACCATTGACGCAAATTTATGTAGTTACAGAACGGAATTGATTTTTGACAGACTGAGATTATTTTATATTATTATTTTTTTTTTATAATAATAATAATAATAGTAATAAAAAATAATAATAATAAAAAAAAAAAAACTTTGGGCAGGAAAGTAAAGAAGGTCTCAGTTTTTTAATAGAAATAGATTTTTGCAGCGTATTTTCTCAGTTTCCTATTGGTAAATCTTTCCCAATCTCACCGGTTGAAAAAGCTTTCAAAAGTTCTCGACTGACTGACCAACAGAAAGAAAATCTTCGTCATTTAATTCTTAATAATGCAACACTCTCCCCACCTTTCCCGTAAACCCATTGGTTGAACTAAATCCGGCCCCTCTCCTATATATACGAGCACTTCTCCTGATTCAGAATCCTTTTTGCACTGAAGACGGTACGCTTAAGGCTACCGAAACAGCTGTATGCATTTCCAATATTTTTCTTCGGCGTTTCTGACGTAGTAGTTTATTCGGGTTTTAATATTCCAACGCCAAGTCTCATGTTATTATAATCTGTTAATTGTTGATCCTTCCTTGGAATCTGTTAATTTTGGAATCTTTAAGAGATTTAATCTACTGTTTTGATTATTGTTTTTGGTACTTTTTTAAATGTAATATTTTTTATATTGCTAATTTATCATGATTCAAGTCTTTCATAAATAACTTTCTAGAAAAAAGTAATATTTGACTCCATTTATGCTAACTTATGAGGGCTATTATTGTATATTACATATTCTCACAATGCAGGAAATTCTAAATGAAAAAGAATATGTAGCATTTTATGAAATTTTAAATATATTTGCAGATGCAAATATTTATACTTACATTGATTCAATATTTTGAGGTTTTGAAAATATAAGATCCATTCTACAATTATCTAAATGCAAATTTTTCATTATTATAATTTTTTTTTTCTAAAAATGTCCTATCACATTCTTTATTTAATGCGCAGAGGAAATACATTCAATCTAAAATGACGATGATAAATTACTAGTAAAATTTATACTTCCCAAAAAAATGCGTAGTTTTTGTGATTTATCCTTGTTTGAAAGTTAAATATGAAAGTATTAAACGTATGATCGATGCATTCCTTTTTAAATATTTTAAAGAATTTCTTTACCTACTTTTATATTGCAAATAATATGAAAGATATATGCGTAATATGGATAGTACGATATTTCCACTTCTAAAATTTTACGTATTAAAATTCGGGAAAAATGAACATCGCTGTATGAATATATTGTATAACGACAGGAAATAATAGAAAAATTTTTATCGTATTAAATCGCAAGAAAAAATAGGAATAAAATTCATTCAAATAAAACTGTGCGAGCATCATATTTTTTACTTTCTTCTGTATGTAATATAGAGAAAGTATTGGATTCGTGAAAAATTTCGACCTCCATTTTTTGATGGATTTACACGTTTTGGGATGTCCAGAACACGAATTAATAGTTTTTAGAAAATGTATGTCTGTCTGTCTGTATCATTTTTTTGTGGACGCTGTATCTCACGAACCAATGAATGAAATTTAACCAAACTTGGTATTTAGTTGCACCCTGACATAAACTGGTGCTGAGTAGATTTGGGGATCAATAGCTCAACAGGTGGCGCTGTGATAGCATTTTATGCAAACTTTTAACATGGCAGTATAGGACAAAATTTCGTATAAATGTGTATAATAAGAGTTATTTTTAACTTGTCATTGTAAAATTAATGTGATTTATTGATAATAATAAAAATTAACTAGGAAAAAATTTCTGTGCATGTGGAGGCATCGCTTCCCCCCCCCCCTGTAGGGGGGGGGTAAATTTTAATAAATGGTATCTTTCGTCAATACCTTTAAAACGATAGGTTGAACTATAAATCTGTGATAATTTAAAACACAGTCATCGATTTTTTTTTTTTTTTTTTTTTTTTTAACTTTTAACAACAATAAAAAATAAATAAATAAATAAATAAATAAAACTTAAAAAAAAATCGTATTTTTTTTTTTTTTTTTTTTTTTAAATATTCTTACTGATTGAATATGTAGTACTTTTAACAAAAAGAAAGAAAAAATGTTTTTTTTTTTTTTTTTTTTTTTTTTTTTTAATATTGTTACTGATTGAATATGTATAGGAAAATATAGAAGTGTGGTGGCCTTGTGGTGGTCACAACATACTAGTTTAAAATTGAAATTTTACGATTTCGATTAAAAAAAGAAAAAGAATACAAAAAGAAGAAGAAAGGAAAATTAAAAACACAATATACATCAAATATTGATAGATGGAACCTCAGAATAATCTTAAAAACGTAATTTAATGACATATGTAATATTATTAATAGTAGTAAAATAAATAAAAAATATTTTTATTTAAAAAATAGAGCTTTTAACATTCCGACAAAAACCTTTAAAATAAAAATTTAAGTAAAAAATCATTTTTTTAAGATTAGAAACTTTTTATTGTGAAGCCCTATAAAGCATGAAATAAAAAGTTGTTGAGGTAAAGACATGCTATAAAGAAATGAAAGTTTTAACACTAATGGAATTTTAGAGAAAAATATAGATATTGCAAGAGATAAAAATTTTTAAATATTCAAAATATTTTAAAAATCTTTCGAGACCAATATTCGTAGTTATTTGTTTTTTGTATAATTATTCGTTAAGTCTCGGAAAAGGTCTCGGAAGCTTTTAAAAATATTTTGAATATTTAAAAATTTTAGTCTCTTGGAAAAGGGAATATCTATATTTTTCTCTAAATTTTCATAAGTGTTAAAACTTTCATTTGTTTATAGCATGTCTTAACCTCAACATTTTTTTTTTAAATTTTATTTTATGCTTTTTAGGGCTTCACAATCAAAAGCTTCTAATCTTAAAAAATGATTTTTTACTTAAATTTTTATTTTGTGATTTTTAGTTATAAATAAAGCTCCTTAAAAAATCTAATCAAAATTTCTTAGAATACTGTGTGGACATCTAAAGGTAACAGTAAAAGAACTGTAAGTGCTAGACACACCAATGTCTATACAGTTCGTATGCATTTTTCCAATCTGACCAACAATTTTTTTAATCTTCGCACGCAGTTACCAACTTTTCTCATGAAGGTGGTTAAGGCTGCACATCAGTCAGATAGCTCCCTTTCTTTTTTCCCGTGTTATCCAATGGGATTTTTGTTGCTTCGTTTAAAAAAAAATCTCATTCAAAAATGAACTTTTTCGAATTCTGTTTTTTGAATATTACTCTTTGAACAGGTCGTCTTTTAGATTAGTGAGCAATTTTTCGAAAAAATAAATTTAAATATTTTACTTAGAGATCCAAGAGTCCATAATTTACTTATTGAAATAAAATATTTAAATTAATATTTTCGAAAAATTGCTCACTAAGCTAAAAGGTGACCTGTTCAAAGAGTAATATTCAAAAATAGAATTTGAAAAACTTCATTTTTGAATGAGATATTTTTATAAAAAGAAGCAATGAAAATCTCATTGGATAACATAGGAAGGGAGAAAAGGACTGATGTACTGATGTACAACTTTAAGTCCATACAATTTCTCCGTTTCAAGCCTTTCCAAGCGAGGGAGCAAGGCTCTGTTCCTCTTTTTATATTCTTGTTACCTTGTCGCTCTCTGTCGTGTGAAAGCTCTGCTTTGGCGACCTCTGTATTTTTTTCTGTTTATGCAATAAACAACGTAGGAGGCTTAATCTTTATACACGGGCTCTTTTGAATCTCCACAGTGCCATCTGAGCCTCTCTCTAAAGGTTGAAATCGCTCAAAACTGCTGCATAGTGGTCAGGGCCTGATTATCGCACAGTCCGACTAGGCCTCGGCCTAGGGCATTTCTATCTAGGGGCACCAAAATAATTTAAATAATTTTTAAATTTTTAAATGCTGTTTTTATCAAAGCTTTTCTTAAAAAATAATAACTGAAAGTTAGTTGATGATAATAATCTTTTGTTGGAATCAATTCTTCTCCATGGAGGATCTAAATTGTGTGGCATGTCTCCGAACCACACCTAGAGGTGAATCCTAAACCGTCGCCAGTTTCCTATTACGTAGCTCTAACGTAAGCATTAGCTAGATTTGTTTCATGATTGATAAATGTACCAGTTTTCGTAGCGATAACTTTGCATATAACGAAACAAAAATCTAGAGAAAGATTCACCGACAAATTTACATGTATATATAGATTAAAAAGCGTTGTTTTGTCTTAATCGAAATTTTTTTATATTTTCTATGGAATTTAGTCATGTGTTAATATTTACATTCCGCTAATTTCATATAGTGTGAATGAGGCAGAAAGATAAACAAAGTATTATAAAGAATACCTTGTAAAAAATTACATTTCTATGCAAGTGAATTAAAAAACTCACAGGAAAGACATAGCATAAAAAAGAGAATTTGAGATCTCTTTGAAAAAAAAAAAAAAAAGTTAACACTAATTTCTCATGAAAACGATGCTTTAACTTTATTTATCACCAGCACCGAAATTTCTTGCACAAATTAGGTATTTGTTTTGAGACACTTGCTTTACTTTCTTCAGGGTAGATGAGGGGGAGGAACCAAAAATCATTCTGGGGCTTGGGTCTCAGCAGACCTTAATTAGGCTCTGATAGTGGTGAGCGGCTACCTTCCGTCTAGGAATCTTAGATATATATAATATACGTATCAATTTTTAGCTCAATCGAATAAAGTGTTTAAATGGTATCACACTTTAAATATAATTTAAATACATGGGCTTAAATGGAAATGGAATTTTCTTTTGTTCCTGTAAAAAAAAAAAAAAAAAAAAAACTTTAAGTGCTGGATTAACCAGACATTGTACAATTCATGTAACGGTGACCTAAATATGCACACTAACTTTCAGCTCAATCGATTAGATTGGACATTATCAGGTTCTCTCATTACGTACACACACATACAAATGCACGATGTAAATACATTGATACAGAGTACGAAAGACGATTTTAATGACGACAGAATTATTAAAATTCCGTAAATGCAACAATATAAGAGTGAAAAGTTACTTCGTATATTTTTCTACGTTTTCTCGATGCCCCTCGCGTAGCATCAGAATTGTGATGACATGACTCAAGACCATCTCTATGGGTGGATCCTAGAACGTTGAAAATTGTCCAAGAAGTAGCTCTAAAGCGACGTTAAACCCACTAAAGTTAAACCTTGTTTATCTTTTTTAACACGCTTTTATTAGCTTCACCTGTATCAATGTTTGTATGTATGTATGTTTGTAACCGCTCTGGGAGCAAACAAAATATCTATATTGTAAAAAAAGTCTTTCCCTACGTGAACGCTGTGGCTGAGAGGTAAAGCGCCGCGCTACGAACCTAAAGGTCTATCGTTCGATCCCAGTCAGGGGAGGTTTTTTAAAAATGGTTTTTGTTTAATTCTAAATTATTAGAATTAAAGATTTAAATGTATGTATAAATATTATGGTGTGTCACTCACACGATTTTCTCTTACCCAGCATTTTAATACTAAGATAGATATTTTGTGCTTTTTAGTTCACATTTCTATAAAAGCGTGTTCTTTAATTTTTTAAAACTATAATATTATTTCCTATAGAGTTGTCGGTTCGTGGATGGCTTCTATAGTTTGACACTTATTAAGACTGATGTGATCATTTCAAATTGACTCAAATATTTTTATGTATGCTCAAACGCTCCAAATTTAGTCTTAAAGAGAAAACTTTGTGTTTTAATATATAAGATTATATATGAAGATTAATATAATTGGAAAAGCGAAGGAAAAGAATTAGTTAAATGTATTTATTAATAGACTTTTTTTTTTTTTTTTTTTTTACAATAATTGTGCATAATTCAAGTAAAGATAAACACAAAAATTTATTAAAGAAATAATTTTTTAAAATAATTTTTTAAATTTTTATTTTTAAATTTTATACAAAATGTATAGTATGTTTTAAAAATTTTACTATTGTAATTCGAATATGTTCAATTATCAAAGAAAAAAAATGTATTTTAAATTCCATTGTTTTAATTAAACGATGAAAAGTATAAACTGTTACAGGAGCAATTTTAATTAACGGAATGATTTTTTATAATATATATTTGACACTCATTGGTTATTCTATACTTATAATAATAATAAACATTTTTAGTTTAATTTAATCTAAAAAAGCATTTTTTAAATAAAATTTGAAATTTATTTTTTATAAATGTTCTTTTTGCAATAAACTTTGATAAATCTTTTTTATTTATTTATTTATTTTTTTTTTATTATGAGGCAAAACATGTAGTTTTCATAGATTTCCAAACTTTCTCAATCTAGATTTATGTGTTACATCGTTTATACTTCGAAATATGTTCTTTCGTTATGACACATGAAATTAAATTTGTTTTCGATCACTGAGGAAGAAATCTCGAAAAAACTTTCTTTAGAGCTTCCCTGTAATAAAAAGTCGTATTCTTCGACCACATTTAATGAAACCATGGAACCATCTGCGCAAGTGCTAACTCACCGAGTCCATTGCAAAAATAGGGGAGACAGTCATCTGACTCAGAAAAAATAAGGAATAACTCAGAGCGGGGAATTGCTGGATGTTTTCCAAATTCCAAACTGTCGGTCAAGTTGGCAGCCTTCCAACATTTTGGACGCGTCCTCACTGCTAGTTTTAGGATATGTGGCTGCACTGTAATATGGTCTGTTTTGTTGTAGATTTGCGTATTAGATTAAAACTACAGTCTTACATAAAAGTATAACTTTATTATTATAGTAAGTAGTAAATGCTTATTGGTAAGTAAATTGATAAGTAGGAAATACTTATAGAAACTTCGTAAAATACTTTTGTAGTATAAGTTTTGTTTAATTGTTGTATAAGGCATTTGAAACGTGAATTTTTAGCATAATGCATTTCATGAAAATGGATTTACATCGATATGTATGGTTCTTTTGTACCAATTTCTTATGCAGTTTATTAATTTCTATAAATGTAGAATATAACTTAGTTTTTTTTTTTTCTTTTAATTTCATATATATTTAACAGACAATATTATTTAGTCACATAAAAAATTGTTTTCAGCACGCTGGGATAAGTTACATCGCTTACTTATAAGAATAGTAGTGTTTTAATCGACGAGTTAAATGCAAATGACATAAAAAATACTTTTATGACATATCCGATTTCTGTATGTACTTTTTTTCTCGACTATATCAACTGTCTAAATAGCATATTGCAGAAATTTAAAATTCGTCTATAAAAAGGCGGGGGAGAGGGCAGATGATTCGAAATTTGCAGCCTATAATTCTGCAAGTGCTAGAAAAAAATATTTGTGATATCTGTCACATTGAAATTTCTGAGATTTATCTTAAAACACTGTATAACACTATGAAATTGCGCATTAAAACAGTAATTCCATATAAATATGGAATTAACCCAATGCAGAATACATATTTTTAATAAAAAATTGCGTAGATCTAACAATTAAATAGTTTTATTTCATATATTAAAATATAACTTGTTTATTTCATGTAATAAATCATAATAGAATACAAAGTGTATGGTTATTGCATTTTGTTCAGAAAGAAAGTTTTATGCCGATTTTTATAATGTACTTCGTAGAGTGCAATAAAGCGTATTATTAAATCGAAAATGTACGTACGTGCAAATAAAATGGTATAAGTCATTTTTTCTGCAGTGCGGCTTTTTTTTTTTTTTTTTTTGTCGCTTAGTGTACAGGGAACATAAATTAAAAATAGCCATTAAATTATTAAAAAATTTACACTGTTAAAAATTTGGCGTTAGTTTGAACAAAAACTCGGTGTTTAGTAGCTGAAACCACTCGATGGTTTAATCTTTTACCACGATTTGGTAATTTTATGTTGAACCAAATATTGGTATTATGTTTTAAATAATAATAATAATAATAATAATAATAATAATAATAAAATGAAAATTCAACGGAAAAGGGGAGTGAACTTAAGACTTTCTTGTCTCAAGTCAAACACACTGCAACTATGCCACGCTTTTTCGACCAATTTGATAGAAGGAGCTAAATTTCCTAGGGTCTTATCTTGGCCCATATGTGAGTTGTTGCACAAAATTTGCACATTACCCTCACTGTAAAAAATATGTCCTATTTGCTGCCAGAAATTCTCTGTAATTGGAGAAAATACGCGTAATTTACGAAAAAATTACGTTGTCAGAACGTAATTTCTCAAATTACAGAGAATTTTTGACAGCAAATAGGACATACTTTTTACAGTGTATGTTATTGACCACGATCTTTAATTTAAGCTTGGATTGGTTTCAATAGGATTTTTTCTGATTCATACTTTCCTTGTGGATGGATGTATGGTCGCTCAAACTTTTGGCGCACCTTAAATTCAATCTCAAGAAGTGGAAAACTTAAAAGTGAGGTTGATCATATTATAGCATTTCTTATAACTTTACTCCATAGAGTGGTTCAACTTTGAACAGAAATTTTTGGCAGTGTACGTTGTTACATATGCTTATAATTCGTGCGAAAAATGTTACATTTCATGAGTATTTGATATACGAGTGGAAAAGGAATTTCTATAGTATTATTGATGTGTACTTGGGTTTAATTTCAATAAAATTTTATTATGAAGCGAAATTATTAATGTAGTTTTGCCAAAAAAAAAAAAAAAAAAGTTACAGATTTAAGTTTATTAGTTTACATAAGTGAATAAAAAATTACTTTTATTAGTCCGCTAAAAATAACGCTTTAACTAATCTTATCGAAAAAAAAATTAAAATATATAGCAATAAACATGTTAAGATTACCAATTTAACATAGTCTTCCTGAATTTTTACAAATTAAATCATTTGGTATCGATCACATACATGGTAAACCACATCCCACATAGACACTTATATCCATTAGTCATCTAAACTAGTGGATCTGCAGATCAGGAGCCTCAACGTCCTATTTGCATCAGACATTTTTCAATAGGTCATTTTTATTTATTTCTTATTATATAATAGTATATATTGATTCGATCGACTTATTACCATAATCAGATACATTCCTGAGGGGGGCGGCAGCCCCCCGCTGTATCTCTCTTTCTATACCTATTTGTATATCATATAAAGTGTTACGGAATTGTAAATAATTGCATTTATTTTTGTATAAATTTTTTCAAGAAGTCGATAAAATGCTAATTTTGTGCATTTCTAGTCGTTTTAGCGTTAAAATAGCCTAATTTTCCTTTAAAAACGAATTGAAAAGCTCCAATAAGGGAAGAAATGGATTTGGCGCCAAATTTGGCGACTGTTTCCCTCCTTGGCGATTTTTTTGGCGACCTTGGCGAGAAAATCCTTATTAGGGATATACCAAATATGGAAGCTCCAATCTCATTGGCTGATTAGATACGATTATTTTCCAGAACAGTCTGCGTTCGATAGAATAGTATAAAAGGAGCATTTTTTTAGCCAAGGCTTCCAATCTCAGATCTGTGTCGGTTTCGTCAAATGCTTGCTTTGCTTTGAGCCTCTTTGAATGAGAATTGCTTTATGTGTTATTGCTAAACAGTTTGTACTGTTGTTTTGCTGTTAACGGCTGTTGTTTAAGCTATGATTACTGGTTGAATTGAAGCTGATACTTTGTTTATAGACCTGTATTCTTCTGGAACTTTCTGTGAATAAATCACTGAATTTTTGCAAGTTTCGCCTTTCATTCTCGGACAACTTACAAACCCCCAAGTACGCAACAATATGCATTCTTATTAAACGACGGTCTTGTATTATTTCCCGGAAATTCATAAATACCGAATTTCATACAAAAAAAATTACATAGCATATCGGAAATATTTTGCGTAACCTTTAAACTAATTATCAATTCTATGCCCACAATTTTCAACATGAAAACAGGCTTTTAAAATTCTAATAAAATTTCATTATATTTGATGGAGTGTAACCATGTTAAAATACACTTTTAAGAAATACCGACTATACACCATAAAAGTACGAAATTCCTTTATGTATCCCGGAAAAGTAGCCACAGTCATTATAAACGCCAATAATAAGAATAAATCTAATTAATTATAACTCATTAATCTTTCAAACTAATTTGACATCATTTGGATGATTACAGTACATACTCGGAATAATTTTTTGTGGTCCCATAAATTATTTCGTCTATACATAACCTTTTTTTAGAGTAAGCATGATTTTAAGCATCTTTATAATGTATGTTAACTTTATTAAGTTCAATTCAGCATAAACGCATTAAAGTGCGCGCTTAAATTAAAAATTCGTCCATAGGCTCTAATGTTACGAAATTCTTTCGTGTGTATTTGTAAACGAACCATAAACACTGTATACACCAGTAAAAACTATTCAGCTTATTTTGCGTTTAAAATTAATAATTGTTCCAAATTTAACATCGTTTGGATGACTAAGTGACATTGTCAGAACACTTTTGTAAGGTCCTGTACATTAATTAGAAAGCTTAAGAGCACATATTTTCTTCAAGCAACATAAGTTTAAGCATCTTACTCACGTACTCTAGTTTCATTTTCTTCATTGCAAAGTAATGATATTAAAATGCGTTTAAACGAAATTCACCCCATACGCCGTAATGTTAAAAATTTTGGCGTGTCCCTGTACACAGTTTATAAAAAATATAGCAATGAAAATTATACAGCTACTTATATGGAAAGCTGGAATGTGTGCGCCAATTTGCAAGTCAATCGAAGGATTTTTGCGGCCGCTACTGCGGTACATACAAATTCTTCCCATAGGCCGTAAGGATAAGAAAAATTTTGGCGTGTCCCTGTACACGAACAACAAAGGGAATACACACCTAACACTATACAGCTAATTCCGTTGCGCTCGTGAATATGTGTACCAAATTGCAAGTCTATAGCGTTATTTTGGGGGCCGCTATCGCGGTACATACAAATTCTTCCCATAGGCCGTAATGATAAAAAAAAACTTTGGCGTGTCCCTGTACACGAACTACAAATGGAATGCACACCCAAAACTATACAGCTAATTTCGTGGGGATCATGAACATGTGTACAAAGTTTCAAGTCAATAGCGTGGTTTTTACGGCCGCTATCGCACGACAGACAGACAGACGGACGGACCGACGGAACCCAAAATCCTTTTGAGTCTCAACAGAGGGCCTCCACTGACCTTTCGGCAAAAATTGAAGTCAATAGCTTGATTTTTGCGGCGGCTATCGCGGTACATACAGATTCTTCCCATAGGCCGTAATGATAGAAAATCTTTGGCGTGTCCCTGTACACGAACTACAAATGGCGTACACACCTAAAACTATATAGCTGATTCCGTTGGGCTTATGAACATGTGTACCGAATTGCAAGTCGAAAGCGTGATTTTTGTGGCTGCTATCGCGGTACATACAAATTCCTCCCATAGGCCGTAATGATAAGAAAAACTTTGGCGTGTCCCTGTACACGAATTACAAATGGAATACACACCCAAAACTATACAGCTGATTTCGTGGGGCACATGAACACGTGTACCAAATTGCAAGTCAATAGCGTGATTTTTGTGGCCGCTATCGCGAAACATACAAATTCATCCCATAGACCGTAATGATAAGAAAAACTTTGGCGTATCCCTGTATACGAACTACAAATGGAGTACATACCAAAAACTATACAGCTGATTTCGTGGGGCTCATGAACACGTGTACCAAATTTCAAGTCAATAGCGCTATTTTTGCGGCCGCTATCGCGCGACAGACAGACACAGCCCAAAACCGTTTTGAGTCTCAACAGAGGGCCTCCACTGACGTTTCGGCAATTAGATCCAGTGATCCATAGAAGGTACAAAATATCTTAAGAATGTCCATTAAAAGTCCTGGATATCCTGCACTAATTGTGGATGTCTATTAGATACTTAAATGTAGACGAAATTTAGACGTACATTTTTCGATGTCTAATAGATGTAACATGTTAGATAAAAACAAGATTTAGACATTTTCAATATCTATCAGATGTAAAAAGTCCAATTACTGGATATTTGGAGATTAATTGGATGTGTAAAAGATTTCTAATAGATGTAAAAAAGAGTGGCATTTGGCGTGTTAACAGAAATCTGCAGAATATCTATAGACGTTTAATAGATCATTTTTAAATTTTACAGATGTGTATAGATATCTTGTGGAAGTAAGTGGCTGTGTAATATATCTGGCATATATTATGAAACATGCTGTCTGAATATATTGACGGTATTGTATCACGACAGTGAACTTAAATATCACATGCCTGATTAATGTCTAAAATTGTATTACCTGTTAAGGTTCATGCATTTAATAATTAATTATGTTTAATTTCTGCCAGGATCACTAAATATCAAGACCTGAGATACCTAAATATGAAGATCTGAGATTGATGCACCGATTCTCTATTAATCACGTCAATAATAATTCGAATGTAATTATATATATATGTATATACAACTGTTATAGTGATTATACATATTAACGTAAAATTGTATTAATTAGTATTTCGTTTAAATTTGTGATACCTTATAGGGATGCTAACATTTCTCTTGTGAAACATTTAAATTTGCCTCAAAATAACCTGCATTATCTATTATATAACGATTTTTCTTTATTCGACTAAAGATCGTTAAAAGGTAAAAATAAAATTTAAGTAAAAAATCATTTTTTAAAGTAAGAAGCTTTTTATTGTGAAGCCCTAAAAAGCATAAAACAAAATGTATTCTGGCAAAGACATGCTACAAAGAAATGAAAGTTTCAACCCTAAGAAAATTTTAGAGAAAAATATAAGTACTTTCCTTTTGCAAGAGATGAAAATCTTTTAATGTTCAAAATATTTTAAAAAGCTTTCGAGACCAATATTCTTAGTTATTAGATTTTGTAAAATCATTCGTTAGGCCAGAAATCTCAAATGTCTCGAAAGCTTTTTAAAGTATTTTGAACATTAAACAAGTTTCATCTCTTGCAAAAAGAAAGTACCTACATTTTTCTCTAAAATTTTCTTAGTGTTGAAACTTTCATTTCTTTGTAGCATGTCTTTGCCAGAATACATTTTGTTTTATGCTTTTTAGGGATTCACAATAAAAAGCTTCTTACTTTAAAAAATGATTTTTTACTTAAATTTTATTTTGTGCTTTTTAGTTACAAAAAAGGAAAAAGCTTCTTAAGAAAACTAATTAAAATTTCTTAGGATATTTTGTAGACGACGGAAGGTTTTCGTTTATCAACTGACATTTTTTTTTTTTTCGATTATTTATCTGAAAAAAAAAGTACTATATCGTCTTTCGAGGACCAAATCCGGGACCATCGTGTTATCAGCATGACGCTCTAACCAAAAGTCTAAGAACTGTCAAGAAAAATAATAGAACATTCTAGAAAAATCTAACAAATACTTATACAAAAGAAATATTGTTCGAGAATTCATCAATAATCATCTAAAATATTTATCTGCACTCGTAGTTTGGAAAAGATGGCTTGCATACAAAAGGAAAGTGGAAAAAAAAAAAAAAAAAAAAAAAAAAAAACTTTAAAAATACATGTTTGTTAAGAGAAATTTTTGGATAATAGTAGAAAGTGAAAAAAAAAAAATGAAGAAGAAACCGACTTCGGTTAACGGAGAGTTTCGGTTAATCGAGGTGAGTTTCGGTTAATCGAGGTTCGGATAATCGAGGTTCTACTGTATCTATATTTTTCTTTAAAATTTTCTTGTTGTTGAACTTTTATGATTTTATAGCATGTCTCTGGAAGAATAAATTTTAATTTTAGGCTTTTTAGGGCTCCACAATAATAAAAGACTTTAAGTGTTATTTTTATTTATTTATTTATTTACTTATATTTTTATTTTTATTTTTATTTATATTTTTACTGAAATTTTTATTTTGTGCGTTTAGTAACTCAAAAAGAAGTTTCTTTAAAAAACTATCAAAATTTCTTAGGACACTGTGTAGACAACGAATGATTTTCTTTTATCAATTGGCATCGTTTCTATTAATTATCTGCAGAAAAGTAACACATCGGCTTGCGAGGATCGAACCCACGAGCATCGCGTTATCACCATGACGCTCTAACCAAATGCGCTAACAAGCGACGAAAAAGGTTGTTTAAATTTACGTTAAAGTGGAGGCGCCCTTTTTTTCCAGAATGACACAAAGACACGATGATAAAAATCCAATTTCAATAAAAAGCTTCTAAAAGAATATATATATATATATATATATATATTTAACTTTATATTTTGTACTTTTTAGTATCTAAAAGAAAATCTTAAAAAAAAACTCTTCAAAAATTCTTAGAATACTGTGTAGACAATGAAAACTTTTCTTTTATCAATTGGCACATTTTCTATTACACATTTCATCTGCAAAATTTATCACATCGATTCTTTGGGGATGGAACTCACCACCATCGTATTAGCAACTTGACGCTCTAACCAACTGAGCCAACGAACGATTATAAAGACTGCTGACATTTACTTTAAAGTCGAGGTGCCTTATTTATTAGCGTGACATGAAGACGCGATAACTATATACAATTTGAATAAAAAGCTTCTAAAAAAATATTTATTGATTTCTTTATTTTTATTTAAAATTTTTATTTTGTGCTTTTTAGTTACTAGATAAAAAGCTATTAAAAAAAATCTTCAAACATTATTAGGATACTGTGTACACAACGAAATATTTTCTTTTATCAATTGACACTTTTTCTATTAATTATTTGCAAAAAATAACACCTTGGCCCGGCGAGGATCGAACACACGACTCTCAAATTATCAACATGACGCCGTAACCAGCTGATTCATTAAAAGATACTATGAGTTGCTCACATTTTTTTTTAAAATATATATATGTATAATTGAAGCGTTTGGTTTTTTAACGTGACAAAAAGCCGAGGAAAAATTCAATTTCATATAATAGTAATATATACATATATATAAAGCTTCTAAAAAAATTTTATATGTATTTTTTACTTAAAACATTTTATTTTGTGCTTTTTTAATATCTAAAATGTTTTGTGTTTTGCAATATCTGAATTAAAAAAAAAAAAAAAGCGTCTTAAAAAAACTCCTCAAAAAAATTTTAGTGTAAGCAACGAAAAATTTTCTTGTATCAATTGACACCTTTTCTACTAATTATCTGCAAAAATTAACACGCTGGACCTTCCGGGTACCGAACTCATGACCACCGCGCTATTAACGAGACGCTCTTACCAACGCTCTTACCAACTGAGCGAAAGAGGGACAAACGAAAGAGCTTATATTTACTTTAAAATGAAGGCGCCTTGTTTATTAGCGTGACACGAAGACACGATGACCAAGTCAATTTCAATTAAAAACATTCTAATAATTAAAAAAAAAATAAAAAAATAAAATAAAATAAAATAAAATAATCACGTATGGTTAATATTAAAAAAAAAAAAAGGAAATAAATAATAATAATAATAATATATATATATATATCTTCAAATGTGTATTAAGAAAAACGATAGTTATTTAAAACTTCGAGTGCGATGTACAGTCGAAAAATATTTTAAATTACTAATAACATCGAAAAAAAGAAATATAATTCCTCATATAGAATGTAATGTGATCATAATTAAAAAATTATTTTCATAATTACACAAAAATAAATATTCACTTGCATTATGTTATGCAAGTAGATTAATTTTTTTGGTTCAGCTGTGAATTATATACATATATAAACGTTAGTGCGTTATGTAGTATGTATGTAATTTTTAGAAAATAAGCAAGATTACACAAAAATAATCCATATCCTTCTCTGATTTTTTCTTCATTAATTAAAAAAACAGATTTTTAATACACCATTACAAAGTTAAAATGGAATGAAGATTAGCCTACGTAACGGATAAATATATTTGGATTCTTTTTTTCTTTTTAGAAACTATGCAAACATAATGATTTTTATCTTTTAATATACATAAAAAATATATATAAATAAATGATTTCCATAAAATTAATAGATAAAAATATGAAGTGATTAATTACAGATATACAAACAATGAGAAATAAAAAGAACTAAAAAGGATTTTCCTGAAAGAAAATTTGTTTAAACAAAAAAATTCTAATTCAAATTAAGAAATACTTATTTAGAATAATTTACTTTACATAATAAACTTTATTTTTAATTGAAAATTTCAATTAGTAAAAAAATTCATTGTAAAAGTCTTTCGTTTCTTTAATTAAAATTGTTCTAATAACTCTTAAATTTCTTTTCATTTCGAATACTAAAATTTATAATACAAATTACTTTTGTTTTCTTTTTATAAATAAACATTTGCCTATTAAAATAAGGAATATTCGCAATGATTAATGTAAAATTCGTACTTAAATCCTATATTACAATTTTTGTATTTCATTTGTATTTCTTTCTTTTTTTTTTCTTTATTTAAATTCATTTTTTTAATAAATTTTAGTTTATTATTTGTATTATAAGCATAAACTGTAGAGTAAAATATATCCAATTATTAAATGCATTTACATATGTTTTGCTTGTTTGACTCCCTAATGATATAACAACAGAGAATGTTATATTTATTCTTTACTTTTCAAAAAATAGCTAAGATTTTATTGGAGAAATGTATATTATTATTCTGATTCGATGTTTGCATTTCAGTAAATAAATAAAATGAAATTAACTAAATTTCTTTGAACTCGTAAGATTTCAGAAATTGATAAAATCAAATATTTGTTTTATTATCTTTTACTTCATAATCCATTTAAAATAAGAAAATTTCGTGACCACTTTTAAAAGTTAATCATTTTTATTTGTTTACTGTTTTATCAAAAAAAAAAAAAAAAAATCTTTAAAATAGATTAGTTTTCAAAATATACTTAAAAAAAAAAAAAAAAAAAAAACTTGCAGAAAATAAAAATAGACACAGATATTTATCAAATTAATATTCTATTTTCAATAAAAAAAAAAAAAAAAATGGTAAGAATTACAAAGTTTGTGTAATATCTATGCATAAATTTATCATTTGCAACTTACGTTAATTTTAATATAGGTTTAAAAAACTATATATTTATTATATTTATATCTATGAAACACTTTTGCTGAATTGCGCACGAGTGTTTTGTCCATATCAAGCATTATCGATAGCTTGATTATCGATACCAAGCATTTTGTGGACGTTTTCAAACACCTATTACAGGTATTTGCCAATTAGAAGACCATTTATTATAATTTTTCAATATTAAAGATGCTTTGTAATTTGCATTTCACGTTTCCCTCATTTTATTTATTCCATTGTACATTTTGCCCCTTCAAAGCGCACCAATTGCTTTACGACACCATATTTTAAGAGGATGGATTCTGATTTGTCGAATTTTATAATTCCTTGAATTTCTGAACATTACTTTTACTATACACTGCATAAAGAAAAAAAAAATGTTTCTCATTGAAATAAATAATCCAAATCCTTAATGCATTTTTTCATTCATTATTAGGAAATATTGATGACATCACTGGCGTTATCAATACATTTGAGGAACCGTAGTTTCAATTTTATTCAACTAGATTTTATGAAATCTGTTAATTAACTCATACTTTTTTGTAGAATAGTTTTACATGCATCTATTAATATCTAAGAAAATCATGAAGTTGCAAAATGTAAAACAGGCGTTACAAGGAGTTTTATTTTATTTATTATTAACCGACTTCAAAAAAAGAAGGAAGGTTCTCAATTCAAACCGTATGTTTTTTTTATGTTTGTTAGCTCATAACTTCTGAACGGATGCTCCGATTTTGATACTTTTTGTTTTGTTGAAAAGGTCTTGGTCTGCAATAGGTCCCATTGTAATATCTTTACAATCTAAAGAAAATACAGGGTGCCCAAAAAAATCAGTCCCAACTCTTTTAACTGTTAAACTGCTGCAGCTACAGTGTTAAAAGTGGTATGTAAGTATAGCAAAGTGGCCATGCAGTACAAGGTTAAACCGATTGCAGCACCACCTGGTGGAAAATAGCGAAGTTAGGGTTACTATCTAGAAATCAGTTCTAGAGAAAAAAGTGAATTACAAATTTGAAAAGTATCATCGATTTAGTACAAAAAGATAGTTTAGACATTCATGCTAGCGTTCCTATCTCGGAAACGATTCAATACAGGGGGAAAAATGAATTATAAAATTGCAGGGCATCATCGATTTAGTACGAAAAGATAGTTTAGACATCGATGCTAAAAATACAATGCTAAAAACGTGCATTTGTTTGTTCGCAATTTCTTACACTATGCACACTTGAGGTACATTGCACACATTGTAGCGTAGCTGATGAGACATACGTTATATAGTTCAAAATACGGTTACTTGATACTTTTTGTTTTGTTGTAAAGATCTTGGTCTGAAGTAGGTCCCATTGTAATATCTTTACAATCTAAAGAAAATAAAACGTCTTCTGGTGAAAAACAGCGGAATCAGCGTTCCTATCTCAAAAACGGTTCAAGATGGGAGAAAAGTTAATTAGGAAGTTGTAGAGCATCATCGATTTACTACGTAATGACAGTTTTTCGACATTATTGCTAAAAATAGAACGCTTAAAACGTGCAGTTGTTGCTTCGCAATTTCCTACACTGTGCACACTTGAACTACGTTGCACACTTTACAGCGTAGCGGATGACACGTATATTCTATGGTTCAAAGTACTGTTTCTATAAGCGGTCACATCGATTAGCGCAAAGTCGTTCTCAACTAACAGAAAAGAGGGTGTTCTTAATTCGAGCTTTGTGTTGATGTTGGTGCTTGTAAGCTTATAACTTCGTAAGTGATGTTCTAATTAACCGACTTCAAATAGGAAGTGGTTCTCAATTCACACCATATGTTTTTTTGTTTTTATTTTTGTTTGTTAGCTCATAGCTTCTGAACAGATAATTTGATTTTGATACTTTTTGTTTTATTGTAAAGGTCTTGGTCTGAAATAGGTCCCATTGCAATATCTTTACGATCAAATAAAAATACACGGTGCCCAAAAAATTCAGTCCCGACTCTTTTAACTGCTGAACAGCTGCAGCTATATTCATAAAAGTGGTATGTAGGTATAGTAAAGTGGATATGTGCTGCGTGATTCAACCACCTACAGCGCCACCTGGTGCGAAACAGTGGAGTTAGCGTTCCTATCTCAGAAGCAGTTCAAGACAGGGGAAAAAAGTGAATTATAAAATTGCAGAGCATCATCGATTTAGTACGAAAAGAAAGTTTAGACGTTAATGCTAAAAACAGAACGCTTAAAACGTGCATTTGTTTGTTCACAATCTCCTATTTTGTGCACACCTGAATGACATTGCATATGTTGTAGCGTAGCGGGTGACATTTATGCTATGTAAAATTCAAAGTATTCGTTATTGTAAGCGGTCACATCGATTAATGCATAGACGTTTTAAACCGACTTCATAAAGGAAGAGGCTCAATACAAACCATGTTTCTCATTGTTGTTGTTGTTGTTGTTGAAATTTGTTAGCTTATAACTTCGAAGAGATGGTTTAATTTTAATACTTTTTTTGTTGTCGTAATGATCTTGGCCTGAAATAGGCTTCATTATGGTTTCATTAAGATATAAACAAATTACAGGATACTCACAAAAGTCTGTTCTCACTTTAACTGCTGAACGCATGCAGCTGCACTGGTAAAAGCAATATGTAAGTATCGATGTTGAAACTTCTGTCTGTCAGCTGCAATGCATATTTTGCTCTTTGTTTGAAATTTACGCTGCGCAATTTTCAGCGCAGCGAGTGACAAGTATTCACTGTAAAGTTCAATATATATGCCTACAGAATTTTTGGTTACGAATACAGCGTATCCGTTCTTTACATTTCAAAAGACTTTTTTGCTTAACGTATGTTCATTCAATAGATAGTTTTTTGCTCATATCCGATAAAGGCAAGAAAAGTGGCCAACGACTTAAAAATGCAGCATTTGAGAAAATTCAATTTAAAAATAACTTGACTAGAATAAATCTGGCACAACTGTCTCTCGAGTGAATATCTTTCTAGATGGAGATGTAACTTTTTTGTTCACATTGGGTGCATTTCATGTATTTTTCAGTGACATAAACCATTTTTTGAGTTATATCACTTTTCATGGAAGTTGTGATTTGTGAAACTGCCGTCGAACGTCTTTTGATGTTCTGCTATATGAATAAGTTTTCACTGAAAAGAGAAAAATAAAATCTTTTTGTAAAAAAATAGAACCGACTCCAAAAAGCAACTACTATTCAAACAAATAATAATAAAAAAATGTATGAAATGAAACTAAATTGCGCCTAAAAGTAAAAAATAATTTTATTCGAAAAACAACCTATAACACTGCAATTAATCATAACTTTTGAAGTCGGCTCAAAATTAAATAAAAATTGATACTTTTATTCAATACAAATATCAAATCCTATTCAAAATACACATTTCACATTGTCACCTGCAAAACGCAGCCGAAAACTATTTTGATTCAAGAAAACAAATAAGATTTCGTAAGCAGTAAAACTTGGCGAAGATGCTGGTATCTGACGTCCTTGGTGCAAGAAAAATCGCAAAATTATCTGGCAAACATATTTTATTTCTTAGGGATATCATGATTAATTTGATAAAGTATATTAAGAGTGTAATCAAGTATATGAAACAATACTTCCTACAAAATATATTATGAAAATATACATCTTGCGTGTATATTTTTGCAATACGTTTTGAACGCCAAATCCAAAAGCCACCAAAGATTGTAGTTATCAAAGTTATATCAAATTTGCAAAGGAAACTTTAACTTCGTAGAAACATAAATACCACATTGTGAAGAATGTTCACTGTTCTGTGTAGATGCTACCAATGTACCAATTGTATACAGTGATAAAATAATAAAGGAAACATGAAAATGGATCATTCGAGACAACAGCATTTGTGGCTACCGATCTAAAAACAAACCTTTAAAAACTAATTAAATTTTATTTAATTTTGCGCCGACTTCAAAAGTTATGATTAATTGCAGTGTTATAGGTTGTTTTTCGAAGAAAATTATTTTTTACTTTTAGGCGCAATTTAGTTTCATTTCATACATTTTTTTATTATTATTTGTTTGAATAGTAGTTGCTTTTTGGAGTCGGTTCTATTTTTTTACAAAAAGATTTTATTTATTTCTATTAATGTGTATGCATTTTCTTGAATTTTAAAAACTGAAATTATAATTACGAAAAATGCTGTATCATCCAATTTATGTATAAATCTGTAAGATAATATTCAATAAAAAAATAGGCATTGCGATTTCTCAAAATATTTAAAGAAAATTGAATCGATCATATGGTTAAAATTTTCTGGTGTAGCTTTCAAAAAAGGATAAAGCATAGATAACATTTTCTTCCAGGCATAACTTTTATTAACGATTTATCATCGTCTTTTTTAGAAAATGTATTTCATCGATGCATCAAAATAATATTTTGAACTGAATGGAACATTTTTAGAGAGAAAAAAAAATAAGGAACCGTAAAATAAATGTTTATTTAAAAAAATGTATAGAGAAGATCCATTTACTTATTTAATATTGCAATTATTTTTTTTAGAAACCTCAGTTTTTTTAAGCCAATATAAATATCAATACAAATGTCTGCATTTATATCAAAAATTTTAATTATGTATTATATACACTTTTTCTCTTGAAATTTCTTGCATTGTGAAAAAATATAGTTTTTCATGAGATAGTATGAATCTTAAAATAATATATATTGCGGTAACGTCATATCCGAACAGCTAAAGAGTAAAAATCTAATGATTAGGCAAGAATAAAACGGAGCCATTAGATTACATTTTCTAGTTTAATTAGAAATATATTTACACTATTTACATTATAAAAAGGTATATTAAATCATAATAGGCATTATGCCTGATTAAAAATCATCATCGTTTATTTTGCTCTCTCCTGCCTCTCCCAGATCTAGATATCCTCTGTCTTCTGTTCTCCTGTCTGCTTCTGTGTCTCAAGATGGAAGGGAACACGTCTGATGTTTTCAGAAACCTCATAGGTTCTCAGGATTCAGGACCACTTCATAGGTTCTCAGGATTTGACCACGAATTTGGATCCACTAAGTCGTCCCACCTTGATGAGTTCGCTGGACATCGCGACCAATAAAAGACAGCGTGAAATCAAGTTTAATGGCGTCGGTAATACACAAAGAGCAGGCTAGTAACCAAATTCTTTCACTGAGCCAGACAACGCGTCTCTGCTGTCCGTCAAGTCCTTGGGATCCAGATGCGAATATTCCGTGAAGAAAGTGAATATATTTTTTCTGTAATGTTAATCCTATACATGGAGCTAAGATAACAGTGTGGTTCAACGGAAATCTTAAGATTTTCATAGATTATAAACATTTTCCAGAAGAACTTACTTGTTACATGCATCTTTTAACTTTCAATGCATTTTACCTTTGAGATGACACTTTAAAATACACTTTGATTTTAATCAGGAAGGAACACCCCCCAAAAGTGTATTTTTTATATATTTTCTTATATTTCAAAGGAACAATTTACGTAATTCATATTTTTTAAACATATAATATATTGCTTTTGTATAGCTTTCAAAATGTCTAAAACAACAAAGATACGAAAATATATTTTGTTTTTAACAATGCAGGAAGAATTCTTATAAAAATATCTTAAAAGCTTAATTTCTTATGGGCGAACATTAAAGGATTGATTTTTTTTTGTTTCATTGTTTATCGTCTAAATTTGGTATACTTACCGTATAGTGTATTAAAAATGTGATCATATACTTAGAAAAACCAGTTGCACTATTTGTGAATATGAATAACATATGCAACATTGCGAATTTGAGTAAAATATATTATTCACATATTTCTTTCTTTTTGTTTAAATTTTGAATTTCTTTCCGCCTCGATCACTAAATCTCAAGGTCTGAAATAATTATCATTAAACTAAAAAAAAAAAAAAAAAAAAAAAAAAAAAAAAAAAAAAAAATTCATCGATCGCATATAGAATCCAACTGCCGACCTTGCTATCCGATACTATCAATATTCATACATTGGATGCTTTCTGAATAATTGTTGAGTATACCTTCCAAATATATATTGATGATGGTTTCTGGATTTTGTCAGCGATATCTTCTGCAGATATACTGATAATGGCTTTTGCATATTTTTTGGCAATATCTTCCGAATATATATTGATGATGGCTTCTGATTATTTGTTGGTGATATCGATGGAGTACATACTCATGAGGGCTTCTTATTATGTGTTGACAATATATTTCTGAATTTGTATTGACTATAGATTTTGAATATTTATTGGCGATAACTTGAGGATATGTATAGATTAAGGTTTCTGGATATTTGTTGTCGAGGCCTCTAGGATATGCATGATTATGGCTTCTAAATTTTTGTGGCTATTTCTTCTGGATATGTTTTGATAATGGCTTCTGGATTGTTGGCTAAATCTTCTTAATGGTGATGTCTTCTGAATAGTCGGTGAAGATTTCTATACATATATAAAAGAAAAAAAAATAAGTTACCAGATTGTAATATATGAATTAGTCCTGTCGTACTAAATAAAATTCTGTCAAAGACATATTTTTATTTATTTATTTATTTTTAACCTGAGTGTGAGGTACAGTTGAAAAATATTTTACATTACTATTAATATTGGAAAAATATCCGTTATTCAGAAATAAAATACTCCCCGTAAAATATTATGTGATTATAATAATTAACAAAAAGAATAATAAAAATTCAGGATTATACAAAATATTCTCACGCATTATGGTATGCAAGAAGGTTCTTTCCCTTTGGTTCAGTTTTGAGAGTTTTTTTTTTTTTTTTTAAATAATAAAACTTTATTAAAATGTAATATAATATAGGTGCAATTTTTAGAAAAAATGCAAGGCCACACAAAAACAAACTATATCCTTGTCTAATTTCTTTTTCATTAATACAAAAGAAAAGAAGAAAAAGAAAAGAAGAAAAAGAAAATAAAAGAATATTTTTTTGATGCACCACTACAAAATTAAAATGCACCGAAGATTAATTAGCCTAAGTAACTGTTAAATATAGTTTTTTAAAAATTATTATTAATTAAGGAAACACAATGATTTTTATCTTTTTAACTTTTAATATACGTAAAAAAAAAAAAAAAAAAAAAAAAAATAGATGATTTCCATAAAAATAACAGATACAAATATGAAGTGATTAAGCGCAGAGAGACAATGAATGCGAAATAAAAATAACTACAAAGGCTGTTCCTGAAGGAATACATATTATAAGAGAAAGAAAAATTCTAATTTAAATTAATAAATGTTTATTTAGATTATTTATTGTACGCAACAATCTTTGTTTGTAATTCAAATTTCAATTAGTATAAAATATGCATTATAATAGTCTTTCATTTCTTTAATTAAAATTGCTCTAATAACTCTTCATTTTCTCCTTATTTAAATCCTCAGAAATCATAATACAAATTGCTTTCTTTCTTTCTTTTCTTTTTTTTTTCTTTTTTCTTTTTGTGTGTTCTGTAAATAAACTTTTGCCTGTTGCAATAATGAATATTCGCAAAATTTAATATAAAATTTGTTTTTAAATCATAATATAAAAGTTTTGTAAAGAAAAAAAAAAATCTAAAGATTTCTTCTTTAATAAATTTTAGTTTATTATTCTTATTCTTTTTGTATTATAAACATAAATTATAATATAAAAAATCCAATTATTAAATGCATTTAAGTATATTTTGCTTGTTTGCCTCTTTAATGATCGCAAGCCAGAGAACGTTATATTTATTCTTTATTTTTCAAAAAATACTAACATTGAAATATGTAATGTTATTCCGATTCATGGTTTCAATTTGTGTAAATAAAGAAAAAAAAATATATATATATAAATTTCTTTGAACTAGTTAGATTACAGAAATTGACAAAATCAAATATTTGTTCTATGCCTTTTTATCTCCTGATCCATTTAAAATTAGAAATTTTCATGACTGCTTTTAAAAATTAATCATTTTTATTTGTTTACTGCTTAAAAAAAAAAAAAAAAAAAAAAGATTAGTTTTCTAAATATTCTTAAAAAAAAAAAAAAAAAAAACTTGTAGGAAATAAAGAAAGACAGGTATTTATCAAGGTAATATTCTATTTTCAATGAAATAAAAAATTAATAATAATATGAATTACAAAGTTTGTTTAATATCTGTGAAAAAAATTATCGTTTGCATCTTACATTCATTTTAATGTAGGTTTTTAAAAAAAGTCTCACATTTATATTGATAAAATACTTGTACTTAATTGCGCACATGTGTTTTATCGATATCAAGCATTTTGTGAACGTTTTCAAATATCTACTACAGGTATTTGCCAATTAGAGGGCCATTTATTACAATTTTACAATATTAAAGATTCTTTTTTATTTGCATATCCCGTTTACCTCATTTTATTTATTCCATTGTGCATTGCGTCCCCTGGAAGCGCGCACCAATTGCTTTACAACACCATATTTTAAAAGGTAGGATTTTGTTTTCCCTAATTTCCCAATTCATTGAATTTATTTACATTACTTTTATTACATACTGCATAGAGGAATAAAAAAATCATCATTCAAATAAATAATCCAATGCATTAATGTAATTTTTCATTCCTTATAAGGAAATATTGATGATATCACTAGCATTATTAATACATTTGAGCAACCTCAGTTTCTATTTTATTCAACTAGATTTTATTAAATCTGTTAATTAACTCATACTTTTTTTGAAGAATAGTTTGATATAAATCTATTAATATCTTAGAAAATCATGAAGTTGCAAAACGTAAAAAAAAGGCGCTAAAAGCAGTTTATATAATTTATTTATTTTTATGAATTAATATGTGGTAGAACGATTTTATAGCCTTATATATTATTCCTTTAATGTATATGTATTTTCTTGCATTTTAAAAAAGAGAAATTATAAGTAAGAAAATACTGTATTATCCATATTATGTATAAGTCTGCAAAATAATATTCAATAAAAAAAAATAGGCGTAGCAATTTATCAAAATAATAATAATAATAATAATAATAAAATGCATCGATCATATGGTTAACATTTTTCTGTTTAGCTTTCAAGAAAGGATAGAGCATAGATAACTGCACATTTTCTTCCAGGCATAACTTTTATTAACGATTTATCATAGTCAGTTTTAGAGAAATGAATTTTCATTTATACAATACATCAAAATAACATTCTAACTAAATGGGACATTTTTAGAAGAAAAAGAAAACATATTGTAAGAATCATAAAATGAATGCTGATTTACAAAATGTATAGGAATGTTTATTTGATTTGATTTAAAATAATAATAATAATAATAATAATAATAATAATAATAATAATAATAATAAGTTTTTTAGAAACATCAATTTTTTAACCAATATAGGAAACAATAGAAAAATATGCATTCATATTAATAATTTTAATTAAGTATTAGATATATTTGTAGTTTTGAACTTTTCCTGCATTGTGAAAAAAATATCCGATCCGGTTATCACATATTTTGGACCCTGTCAGAATATCATGGATCGCTGACGACACGAGGCATGTCATAAAATGAATTTTTTAATGAAAATATCTGATACAATTCTTAAATATTTCTACTTGAAGAACTACTACTACGAATGAATATTGCATAAAAAAATAAACAAATATTTTAGTTTTCGTCATAAACATACCCACCTTCCAAAAAAGGCAGGCATTTACTTAATAATTTATACCTTTTGAACAATCTAAGATATTGGAAAAATTCAAATTGCATAATGGAGTGTAAAAATAGTACTTTTACGAAAAAAATAAAGAACTCGATGGGTATTTCCTAATCGTAGATTCTAACATATTATACAAAAAAAAAAAAAAAAAAAAAAAAGAAAGAAAGAAAGAAAAGAAAATCTCGGATCTCTAACGACCTACAGTAAACTGATCGGTCTAGTTTTCATAAGTTAGAATAGTATAAATAATAAGAATACACACTTTTGCTTTCTGTGATGTTAATCCGAAACTTGGAGGTTAGTAAGTTAACGATGTTAAAAGTATAACAAACAAACAAAACAAAAAAAAAAAAAAAAAAAAAAAAAAAAAACATGCGTTTCTCATAGATTATAAACATTTTTCACCCCTTAACGCGCGCTGTCCTCACTGCGAGGACGCAAAATTTAAGATCCAGCTGCTAACATTCCTCCCGGAAATTTCTTAGCAAAAATTTACGTTTATTACATATCGGAAAAGGCCCGTTTTTTTTAATCTTAAAATTTAAAATTTCTTTTAGTTTAATTTAGTTCATGAATTCCGGTGGCAGTATAATTTAAATGATCCGAATTGTCTTGCGCCGCAAAGGGTTTAAAATGCACTTACTTGTTATACCTTTTAACTTTCGATGCATTTTGCCCTTGTGATAACAAATTAATAATTACAAGATAAAAAAATAAAGGCGTTACTGCAGAAACATTGCTTTCATGTGTCGCTTGGTACGTTTGGCGAATATCACCAGCACCGCGCCGTTTTGTATAGTTTAGAAGTTCCAATAAATTTATGGTTTAGAAGTAAGAAAAAGTAAGTGTTGCCATTTGCAATTTTCGAAATTTGGTCACTGTAACCGTGACTGTTAGAGTTGAACTATTATTTTTATATGATTCTTGAGCTCATACCTCAAAATACCTTCCACCAAAATTTTATTCAGTTGCTGTGAACGGTATGATAGCTATGGTCTCATATATTGGGGTAGTGTTTCTTTATTTTTTTTATAATCACCCTGTATATGTGTGTGTGTGAGTGAGAGAGAATCAATTCCCGATTTAATTCCCGTTTTTGTTCCATTTTTTTTTCTAGAAAAGCAATTGCGGATTGTGATGTGCGACTGCTTGTTTTGTACTGATACAGTTCAACGGATTGATAGCATTGTGGATAAAGATCTGGATTTTCATTTTTAAAAATTTGAATTAAAATATGTTCTTGAGAGTATGTAGAGCTGATTTTGACATTTTTGTCACCTTTTTTTTGCTTTTATCTTGCGCTTGTATGAAAAACCAGTGACAATCATAAATCCTTCAGAAAAACTTTTTTTTGATTCTCTGAGCCATGTAGCAAAAATTTTTTTCTCCACTTTTTTGATAATAAATTGATCTTTTTTTTTTATTAAAACCACTTAAATAGACCCAAGATTCATCTATTGTTGCGACATATTTCCATTTTTCTCCTGATAAATGCTTTTCATAACGATTTCACTAAAAACTCTCTTTGGAAAAAGCGGAAACGTATCCTTCCATCCACTGCCTTTTTAAAAGCGCATTTTTGCATCTAAACAAAAATTCTATATATCTGAAGATAAATAAAACTTCCAAAAATATAACTGTTTTGAAAATAAAATTCTCCATGCAAACGATTTTTTCTTACTGCGAAATAAAATCGTCTAAGAAATGTGCGAACAGTGTACACATTCATTTTAAAAACTCTTCTGATTTTTTTTTTTTTTTTTTAACGTTCATTGTTATTTAATTTCAATTAATAATAATTTTTACTAAAATATTTATTTAATAAATGTGCCTCAAAGTAATATAAAGGAACCGAAACAAACAGTTTAATAAAATAAAAAAAAATGTGACGCGTCATTCATAGTCAATAAAATTATATAAGATGGATATAAGATAATTTTATTCGATCGCATAGGAATTTAATTTCGTAAAAGTTAAGAGAATAATAAATGCATATCGAATAATTGTACATCAAAGAATTAAGGAGATTTAATGCTTCAAAAGTTTGATGGAAGTAATATTCAGTGCGATCTCCTTTCAAATATTATAATTTAACATTATTTGAAAATAACCATTAACATCTTTTCCAGTCATAAAACTTTGAAAAGTCGAAGCCTTTTCTTATAAAGTTTGTTAATCCAAACTTAAATTTTTCTGGATGAATAATATTAAAATGTTTAATAGATTATTTTTCTCGTTTTGAAGTTACCAGTCATAGATTTTTGATAGGCAATACACTTTATTTCATAGGATATGAATGATGCAAATTTACAAATAAAATAAATAAAGGAAATAGTAGTGTTTAAATAACACTATCGTATATAGATTTGTAATTAAAGGCCATCAACTTGCTATAAACATAAATTTTCTAGATTTTTTAGTAATAGTTCTTTACTAATGTAAAATTTCTGATTGTTCATGATATTCTTGGTGGCCATTATTAAACTGGCAGTGCTTACATTGCTCTGGAGCGTGATTTAATCCTTTCACCTCCTTTGAAAAGGACAAAATTGTAATGTTGTTTTCACTTCACAGTCTTCCTATACAATAATTCTAAATTGAAAGTAAGATGTAAATATGGACATGATTTCGATCCTTATGGCTATTATTTAAAATCTGTGAAATCTGAAAAATGATATAAAAATTCACAATTATATAAATTATACTTATTTAGAACAGATAACAAGCACACACTCACTGACACACACACACACACATATATATACATATTCATGTATAAACAAAATACAAATATTATATGAAAATAAATCGACAGTATAAATATGCAAAATAGAATGAAAAGTTACAATATACGAAATTATGTATTCACTCTTTACAAGAATGGAAAATAATAATAATAATAATAATAACAACGGATTTTCAGAAGTTACTACCCAAGAGAACTTTTTATCCCTTCAAAAATTTAATTAAGTGTATTATATATATATATATATATATATATATATATATATATATATATATATATATATATATATATATATATATATATATATAACAGGTGTCTCATAAATCTGTAGACATTTTAAACATTCATATAAATTGAAGATACTAGCAAAATTGAATGTTTGTGAACACGTGTTCCTCCTGAAGGGTGATTTATTTATTTATTTTGTTTTATTTATTTATTTATTTATGTATTTTATTTGAATTAATAAAATAATTTTATTTATTTATTTATTTATTGTTTTATTTTTAAAGAAAAAAAAAAAGTTACATTTTTCATCGATAGAAGGTGCTGCACGGATGCGAAGAGAGAAATATGCGAATGAGGGTCCTATAACTTCCACGTAATCCTAAAATGGTTTTAATGATAATCCTAATGATTTTATCCACGTAATGGTTTTATGATTAACACAGCTGACTTCTTACTTTGCTTCCTACTTACGTATACATGAAGTTTTAACTGCGGTGTTGACTTGGTGTATAAAGCGTTACTAGTGAAGATGTTTTCATTCAGGTAAGAACCCGCGGCTTAAGCTACAATCAGCGTTTTTGAATGTCGTTTTTAAACTGTAATTTATGGTGAATGAGGACACATAGAATAGGATTTATGTGCCTGTGAACATTTGCATGCAATTATATATGGTTTTTCACGGAAATGTCTGATTTGCTCGCGTACAATGTCTTCTATAGACTAAACTTTTAATTACTTTCTTTTCTTTTTTTTTTACTCCAAAAAGTTCCCCTTCACGAGAATAACTTTTTTTCACAAACTGCGTTCAGTTCTACCAATTCCTTCAATTTTTAAGAATTTTCAAACTTACTATAGACTTATGGGGACATGATATATATATAGATAGATAGATAGATAGATAGATAGATAAGGAGAAATTTGATAATAGTAGCGGTACCTGTTGAGCGGCTGACACGAAAAGTTCTTAGGCACTAATTTATGTCAAGGTGCATCTGCATATAAATTTATATTCAATTATGTGCAGTAGTTTCTGATATATAGCCCTCCGTTAAATTGCGGAAATTGCTGTATATCAGTGCCACCTGTTGGCTGATAAGCATTCAAATTGAATCAGCCTAATGTCTCATAATGAACTTCTCACATATCAAAATTTGTTTGATTATACGATCCTGGAATATAGCCTCCCCTTAAATTGCGGAAATCGCTTTATAGCAGCGCCTCTGTTGAGCGGTTGACACCAAAAGTTGATTAGCACTATCTTAGGTCAATGCGCATCTACTTATAAATTTATATACAATTTCGAGTAGTAGTTCTGGAGATACAGTCTCCACAAAATTTTTGTCACACACACACACAGATAGACATTTTCTAAAAATTGTTAAATCGTGTTTTAGACCTCTCAAAACGTGTAAATCCGTCGAAAACCGGAAGTCAAAAATTTTTACGAATCCAATACTTTCTTCTGTTGAATATAGAAGAAGCAAATATGTGTTATGTGAAGTTCCTATAGAACGTAAGCGGCAATTCTACTTTTTTGCGTGCTATATCTTAATGGGAGAAGCCTCAACAAGATTTTACAGGTATACGAAAAGTTTATATCTTCACTACATGCTAACCAATTTAACATAGCATGTGTTATTATATGTATGTATATGCATATATGTAAATATATATATGTAAATGTGTGTGGGTATGTGAAGAAGAAACAATAGTGGGGGATGTTCATATATGAATTATATCGTGTTTGTAATTAATTTACTTGAAATTATTTTGCATATTCACTTTAAATTTACTAGAAAACTCTTCCCCATTTTTTTTTTTTTTTTTTTTTTTTTATCGTTATTTAATTTAAATTGATAATATATATATATATATATATATATATACTTAAATAATAATAATAAGGAAAAAAAGGTGTTTCTCAAAAAGAAATGTAAATGAATCGAAACAAACAATTTAATAAATTATTAAATTAACAAATTTATTAAACTAAAAACTGTGACGCATGTTTGATTTTCTGTAAATATACAAGATATTTTCGTTAAATTTCGTAGCAATTTAATTTCGAAAAATTTTTAGAGTGTAGAAATTGCACATCGAATAATTCTATATTAAAGAATTAAGAAGATTAAATGTTTCAAAAGTTTGATGGAGCTAATACTGAATGTAATCTCTTTTCAGATATTAAAATTTAACATTACTTGAAAGTAACGATTAACATCTTTTCAAGTCATAAAACTTTGAAAAATCAGAGCCTTTTCGTATAAAAGTTTATTAAATCTAAGTTAAATTCCTCTGGACGAGAATTATCATGGATTATTTTTCTCATTTTGAAGTTACCAGGTATAGAAATCTGAATGTAAATAAATTTTATATTAGAAGAATTGAATGATACAAATATAAAATTAAAATGAATAAAGGAAATAGTGGTGATTTAATAACACTCTCAAAAGGATATATATTTAAAACATATTAACTTACCATAAATAAAATTTTCTGGATATTTTTAGATGTTTCTATATTGATATATAAAAACTATGATATTTTTATTTCATGATGTTTATGCTGTTTATTCCCATAAATATAATGATGCTTTACTAATATGAATTTGTTTTCATGATGCCGTGTATAGATAAATTATAAGCATTATAAAAAATGCCACATGTATATCTAAATTATAATTTAGATGTAAGATATTTAAAAATTATTTAGATTATTTATGTTTTGAAGAAATGTACATTTATTTCATCTGAAAATGATCCCGGCTAATGACCCTACTAAAAATGATCCGTAGAGATCAATAAAAAAAATTTGTACGTGGAAATGGCCAACGGATATCAATTGACATCCATAGAAATTAATATCCGTAGAGATCAATAAAAAAAAATTTGTACGTGGAATTGGCCAACGGATATCAATTGACATCCATAGAAATTAATATCCGTAGAGATCAATAAAAAAAAATTTGTACGTGGAATTGGCCAACGGATATCAATTGACATCCATAGAAATCAATATCCGTAGAGATCAATAAAAATAAATTTGTACGTGGAAATGGCCAACGGATATCAATTGACATCCATAGAGATCAATATCCATAGAAATCAATAAAAAAAATTTTTACGTGGAAATGGGCAACGGATATCAATTGATATCCACAAAGATCAATATCCGTAGAGATCTATTGCTATCAGTAGTTCACATCAATAGATAAAACAAAAAATCTATAGATTATTAAATGAAGATCCACAGCATATTGCTCAATTAATCTTTACAGACATCCATCAACCTACTAATATAAGCACACGTATAGGTCAATACATAACAAATTTGAGATAATAAATTTAAAATATAGAGAAACAAACTTTAATTTATAAGAAGTACACACTCATGTTTATGAAAATTGCAACACCATAAAAGAATTGTCAGAAATTAATGAAATTTATTCCACATATTACTGATAGTAGTACAAATAAACAATCACATGTACAAAACAAAAAAAAGGCTGAAATCAGTACTGTGTGTGTCCACTACGCCGAGCAATGAGAGCCTGTACACGTCGTGGCATTGAATCATACAGGTTATGAACGAAATCCTGGAGAATAGCATTCCAGATGACTTTGACTTGATGCTAAACTTCAATCTTACTGTGTGCCCCCCACCAGTTGTTTGAGCAAGTCACCGACCAATGAAATCAGAGACATGCTCAATGAGTGACATATCCAGGGAATAAGCAGGCTATGGAAGAAGCTAACCCTGTTGTGCACTGAAGAAGGCTTGTGCAGTATGAGAAACATGCGCACGGGCATTATCCTGCTGAAATACAGCATCAGAAATGCGTCGAAGAAGGGGAAGGACCTCTGGCTTTGAAACTTCCCTTACGTGTAGCAATCACTGTTGAGGTGCATACAATGTGCACTAGATGGGATCGACAATTATATCCAATAGCTCACCACACCATGATGCTAGGCATTTGTGCAGCATGATGCTGGAACTAGATAACACACTGTGGGAACAGATGTTTCCCTCAGTAATGTTTGATGCACACTCTTCCATCATTGTACTCCAGATTGTAGCGAGATTCATCGGAGAAAACAATTTGTTGCCACTAGGCACGCCACGTGCTGTGTTACTGAGCCTTTTGAAGTTGGAGGCGTCCGTGATTCAGTAAGAGCAGAATCCTGTGTAGAGGAACCCTTGCATGGAATAGATGCTGCAGCAAATGGTGATGATCCATGGAGCTACACAACAAAACACCTGTAACCGTACTCGAACATTGTAGTAACACACAAGAGGAAGCTGTATGGTCCATCACAGCCATGTGGATGGGGTGTCTGCCATCTCGTCGTTCTATTGCGTGCCCTACTGCCAGGTTTTAGGCTTGTTTGATTCTCCTCTGTCCATTTCTTCCAAACACGCATCACTGTTGTGGCATTACACTGCATGCGGGCTGCGATTTCTCAATACGAAAATCCTCTCTCTCGCATACCAACAATGTGGCCTCGCACGAACTCCATTAATTGTTCGTATAGCATCTTCCTCTTTGATGTGGCATACTGACCAATAATGAAACGTTTACCGCCGACATAGGACGATAAACAGATTTCAATGCACCTTTACAGTCCTTTATGTACCTGGAACATGCGACTGATAAGGATTCAGATCTCGTTCCATGCATGCCCAATCGTTTTGCAATTCTAATCATTTGCATGACTCACCTTACTTTACATTTCCTGTAAGTTTGGTTCAATTTGCATAATCCCTTTATGGTGTTGCAATTTTCACAAACATGAGTGTAATTTTAATTCGCAATATTTTAAATAATAGCAGTTTACATATTATAAGTGAAATAATGATTTTTTTTTTTTTTTTTTTCAAAAAAGTATATATATATATATATATATATATATATACAGCTAACTCAAAATACTCAAACTAATCAATCAATTAACTTTTTAGATCTTAAAATAATCATTGATGGTAATAAAATTTACACAGATATCTATGACAAATGGCAAGATTTTAGTTTTAAAGTAAACTTATTTACACATTTTAATTCCTGTTTGCATCTTTCAGTATTTAGAAACATCATCATCAACCATTTATTTCAAATTAATAATTTATGCTCTTCGAAGTTTAAAAACAAGAATATTAATAAACTGATCACAGGCACTGCTAAAATGGGTTTTCCTGAAAACTTTGTATTTTCTATCCTTAACCATTTTTTTTTTTTTTTTTTTTTTTTTTTTTTTTTTATGTAAACATAAAAAATAAAAAAATAAATAAAAATAAAAAAACTGTGTACACTTTAGTGTATATTAACAAAAAAATTATAAAATAATAAAAGACAATAAAAAAGGTAGTGGTTGGGTGGGCAGATGTTTGATTACAGAGGTGGGGTGGTGTTGTCAGGCTGGATGGTTGGGTGGGATTGTTAAATTAAAAAAAATAAAATAAAGCAGAAGGCTTGTTGCATTTACTTTTTATTACTATGCAAAATTTCTTTTTCATTAAAATTTCAGTTTCTTCTTTCTTGAGTTGGCAACTATTCTTAAAATTCTAATCATGCTATTAAACACATTGTAATCAATCATTGTTGCTTCGAGGTCTCATTGTTATTCATCTGCTTTGAAATTCTGCTTTTTTAAATCCATATGACTCCTATTCTGATCTTGGCTGGCTGGGGAAGTGTTGCCGGCCTGAAACTAGTTTAACCCCATAGTCAAGTCACAAGTCTGTCCGCCTGCTTCCTTCCTTCCTATCTTAAGTTTCTTAAATTATTTTTTCATAGATTTTGATATAGTTTATGGTTTTAAGTTAAGATTTGTTGTGTTACTTTATTGATTCGTTTGTTTTCAGGCTGTTAACAAATCTGGTTTCTTTAAATTTATGTATTTAATCCCCTGAATTTTTTTTTTCATTTTTCTGAACTTCTCAAAAATTTTTTTAATCTTATTGGTCATTGGTGTTTCAGTGATCTTGTATCTGTTGCTTGGCTTTTACTATGCTTAATAGATAATCATTATTTTATATATATATATATATATATTTGGACAATGCAGGTCTTTTCTGCTACAAACTTGACTTTACTAAGCGCTTTTTTGTTTCTTCAAATGGGTCTTCTTGTTTTTCTTTCTAAATAATCCTTTCATGAAATAATTCTATAAATAGAAAGAAAAAGTAAAATTAGATATTTAACATAGAAAATGCTACAATAGAAAATAAAATAACTGAAAAATAGAATATAATGGAGTATCACAGTGTAAATTGGGTAAAGAGTCAATTACGACCAAAATAACCATTCGTATGTCAATTTTTTTTTTTTTAAATAGATATTTAAAAAAATAATCACACTTTTTTCCTATGGGAACAAAAAACTAAGATTTTTTGGATAATAGTAGTGCTGACTCTAGGCTAATTTGACATCCTGCAGTCCTTTTTCAACCCATTTTATCATCCAGCTGTCATTCTAAATGTTCAGAGGCCTTTGGGTACTTTTCTTCTTGACTTTTCAACCTTCTAGCAATAATTCTACAGCATTCCTGAAAGAACAAATGCATATAGAGTATATATATATGTATACAGTCATTCCCACTTAATTGGGTAATTTATAATCGAATACCCCGCTTATTCAAATAAAATTTGTTAGAACCAAAATCAATCTCATAAGATCAATGTTAAATTTCCCCATTAAAACAAATATTTGTCACATACTGTCCCCAGTTATTCAAATAAAATTTTAAGTCTTTCTTATTAAAAATGATTCTCAATCAAAAAATACCAGATTTCCTTTTCTAAAAGTAATTAAAAATTGTTCATTGTTGCTGCAAAAAGCAAAATTTGAAAACATCGAATGTGAAATACGGCATGATGAAAAAGTAATTAATGATTTTGAGAACAGTGAAATTCATTCAGATGGAGCTTGTGCAATTTAAAGAATTAGATGGAGATGAAATGACAGAAGATGGCAAAGAAACTTTCACATCTTCCTCGCAAGAAAAAGATGAAAATGTAAGTAATGAGGAGCTAATCTATCCAGTCCCACCTCTGAAACAAATGAGTCTTATGCTATAATTTGCTGACATTTTAAGGCTTGTTTAGGTGACTATAATCTACTTTATAAATTAAAAAAAGAATTGTAGAAATGTTCAGCATCCGTGAAAACATAATTAATTATCGGAGCTTTCTCCAGAGAGGAAATAAATATTATACGAGTGAGTGATAGTGAATATTCTACTTCTTTATAAGCTCTGGAATCTAATTAGGTAAGATTTACTTTATACTTTTATCTATTTTCTTTAAAATGGAGCAAAAAAAAAGCTTTTAAATATATAAATCTTTGAATATGAGATTACATAAGTTTTCACTTCCGGGCGACATTGTACGGCGAAATCCGAAAACTAATTTCTCAAAAATTTCCCACAAAAGTCCCTTATTCTACATACACTTCAATGCACAAAAGGAACATTATATTCACCTAAAGAAACACACATTTAAAAATTCTTACTGTATATTTACAATAAAACTTACCAATAATTGCTAATTTTTGCGAAGGGCAAATAGAAATTTGTTCAACATTCAAAATTGTGCAAAACATAAAAATCGTAAAATATGTGTTCACTTTTTTTTCACAAAAAACTGAAAATTCAGCAATAAAACTGAATTTCAATTGTTTATAAAATTTGTACATGTTATTTATTTCAAAAGTGAATAAAAAAATCCATTTTTAACTAAAAGATTTCTTACTAATGGCTTAAATTAATTTCTGGGAGGGTGCGAATATAGGCAATGAAAATAAAGTGTTATTTTTTTTAATTCCCATGAAAATACCTGTATCATTCTATATTTCATCTGAACAAGGCAAAATAATAATGAATTACACTTCAAATATGCCTATATGAACATTTTTACCATATGTTAGCAAATAATTTGCTCGACATTGCAAATTTTTACAAACATAAAATTTTGAAAGCGTCTGTTTACATTTTTTGAAAATATACTGAAAATCCATGAATAAAACTAAATTTTAGATCTTGAAAATACAGTTATGTACTATTTATTTCAAAATTAAGCATTTGAATTTATCTTTATCAAAAATATTTCTTACTAATGGTTAAAAATCAATATTTGCAAAACTACCGAATGTTGGCGATGAAAACCAAGCGTTATATTTCAGAAATTTCCAAAGAAATACCCATATTATTGCATATTTCATCTTAATAAGGTAAAACAATCATGATTCATACTTCAATTAAACCTAATTATGAATATTGTTAATATATTTTTGCAAGAAATCTGCTCAACATTCAAAATTATGCAAAACATAAATATCGTAAAATATCTGTTTACTTTTTTTCACAAAAAACTGAAAATTCATCAATAATACTGAATTTCAATAGTTTATACAACTTTTATATGTTAATTATTTCAAAAATAAGTAACAAAATCTATTTTTAACAAAAATAATTCTCACTAATGGCTCAAATTCATTTTTGCAATCTACCGAATACAGTCGAACCTCGTTAACGTGAACATGCTTAATGTGAATTACTTTTAACGTGAACTTTTTCCACAATCCCTGTCAACAGGAAGATTAGTTTTCGAACTGCTTATAGTATTAACCACTGACAACATGAACAGATCTGTTACCACCATTGAGATTCACGTTACCAAGGTTCGACAATATTGGCGATGAAATCGAAGTGTCATTTTTTAAAATTTCCTTCAAAATTACTTTATTGTTGCATACGTAATCTTAATGAGGCAAAACAATCATGATTCATACTTCAATTAAACCTAATTATGAATATTTTTAATATATTTTTGAAAGAAATCTGCTGAACATTCAAAATTATGCAAAACATAAATATCGTAAAATATCTGTTTACTTTTTTTCACAAAAAACTGAAAATTCATCAATAATACTGAATTTCAATAGTTTATACAACTTTTATATGTTAATTATTTCAAAAATAAGTAACAAAATCTATTTTTAACAAAAATAATTCTCTCTAATGGCTCAAATTCATTTTTGCAAGCTACCGAATACAGTCGAACCTCGTTAACGTGAACACGCTTAATGTGAATTACTTTTAACGTGAACTGTTTCCACAATCCCTGTCAACAGGAAGATTAGTTTTCGAATTGCTTATAGTATTAACCACTGACACCATGAACAGATCTGTTACCACCGTTGAGATTCACGTTAACAAGGTTCGACAATATTGGCGATGAAATCGAAGTGTCATTTTTTAAAATTTCCATGAAAATAACTTTATTGTTGCATATGTAATCTTAATGAGGCAAAACAATCATGATTCATACTTCAATTAAACCTAATTATGAATATTTTTAATATATTTTTAAAAGAAATCTGCTGAACATTCAAAATTATGCAAAACATAAATATCGTAAAATATCTGTTTACTTTTTTTCACAAAAACTGAAAATTCATCAATAATACTGAATTTTAATAGTTTATACAACTTTTATATGTTACTTATTTCAAAAATGAGTAACAAAATCTATTTTTTACTAAAAGATTTCTTACTAATTGTTCAAATCAATTTCTGGAATGGAGCGAATATAGGCGATAAAAACGAAGTATTTTTTAATACTTCCATGAAAATCCCTTTTCTATTGCATATTTCATCTGAATAACATAGAGCATAATATCATAGATCATAATATCATAGATCATGAATATCATAGAGCATAAATTTTTCAATTTAAAAAATTCATAAATTATTTGGAATTTACGATTTATTACTTAAAATGGCAGAATAGGGTAAAATTGAGCATAAATGTCCATTTTGAGGATCATAAATATATCAGACAACTTCAAAAAACATTTATGATACTTGTTTGAACATAATTGGTGTTGGTGTTGGTGTTAGGGATTAAGGCCGATTGACAACACAGGGGTCCTAGGCCTGAGGGGGAGGGCCTTCCGTGGAGGTCTTTCTAAGGGGTCCTAGCCCGTATTTACGCAAGTTTCGGAGGAAACCACGGAAAACTCCGAACGGCTAGGTCGACGAGCGCGACCGGGGATCGAACCCGGCACCTCACGTCTACCAGCTTTGAGCGCAGAACCGCTCGGCCGCTGGTGGGCCTGAACATAATTGACTACAAATATTCTAATAGGAAAATTTTGCAAGTTACTCATAATTTAAGATTTTATCAACATAGCAAAATGGGGGGGGATATCCCATATAAATATGCATTTTGAGGATTGTTGAATTGGAAATTGTAGCATGAAAACAAAACTACAAAATTGATCCTAATAAAATAAATTAATAGATTAGAATAAGATAAATGTATCAAAGTGTACGGTGGATAGCCTATTAGGTGGGGATTTCATTCTGTCTCTGTGTCAAGTGTTTGGTCAGATTCATTTCTCTTAACATAATAATCATGTTAAGAGAATGTCCTGTACTAGAAATTTATGAGAACATATATATGATGGGGAACTGAGCAGAGTTCACTTATGCTAACTAGTTTTAATTATAAAAATAAGTTGCACTGCTTTATCCTTTTTTTTTTTTTTTTTTTTAAAGTATTTTAATAGTTGAAACGGTTATAGAAGAAAATTTTATTTTATTAGATTTATAATTATGTTGGTACTAAAATTAAAATAAAATTATTAGTTTTAAAACTAAGCAATTTAATTAGTTAAATATTGATTCTGGACAACATTTATGTCCACTCTTAAACAAAAATATCATTCGGTTTTACATTAAAAGGAAAATTGAACCAATTATAGAAGATAAACTTGCTTTTATTATATTTATAACTGTAGTTACTTTTTATGTTTAATACTATTTTATAGAAAATAAAAGAGTTTTCTTTAAAGGTAAGGTGTTTTTCTATACTTTATAGATGGGATTTGTAAATTATAAATAATTTTTAACAAAAACCCGCTTATTCGCAAAAACCCAGTGGGTTTTTGTTGGTGGGCCCGCCCAGAAAAACCCGCCCGGGTTTTTCTGGGCTGGGTCCACTTTGCCAACCCTGCTATCAGCTATATAAAGATATCGTGATTTACGAAAATCAGCTTTTAAAGTATTGCAACCTTTATCAATTAGGCTAAACTAGCAAAGCCCCAGTTCGGGAACGAACCAAATTCCGAATGCAGGAAAAATTTCAAAATCAAACTTGAAATGCACATAACTCATCCTGATGCAGCCTACGTGCTTATAGATCAAAGTTTCTTAATGAAACCATTTTTTAATTCATGAAATCAATGAAGGTCAACGAAGGTTTCTCTCGCTTTGCTGGTCACTATATTTAAAGGAAACTCTTTTCTACACCGCTTTACAAACAAAAATAAAATTTAAAGAAATCATGAAATTGTTTTAAAGCCCGTTTTGGTTCCTTGCTGCCTTCGGCAGCGGTCCACTCCTTTGCAGACTCTCGGGTGTCTGTCCATATTGCCTGTGACAATAGCTTACCAGTCGGCTTCCATTTGGGTGCTTATCAGATGAAAGTTTCAAAACAGACAGCATCGAAAAATTTTTTATCAAAACAAATACATACATATATATATATATATATTAATTTTGCAAAAAATACCACCTTTCTTAACAGTAACTTTTTTTTCTTTAATTAAAATATTCAAAACTTATCAATATGCATTAGTCGATTTAATGTGGTAAGTCAAAACAAAAATTTAACAAACCCTATGTTTTAGGAAGTGCATCAGCCAAGATGTACTATGCCTAATGGTCCAGACCTTTTTTTTTAATCGGGCCCTTAACACAGAGCTTTTGTTCATTCACTAGTATATTGTGTATTTAAAAATAAGACTGCCATTCAGAATCGAAAAAGAAGAATTTATTATGTTCCAATAGAATTTCAATAATTTTGACTTTCTCGTGTGCTGTGCTTGTTGTGGCCTAAATCAAATTAATAAGTTTTTGTTAACTGTTTTATTTATGTATCTCTATTTCATGTACAATCTCATCACTACTAATAGAGTGAAGTTACTTTATGTTTTAGGCTGAAAAATTCATTTTACATATCTATACTAATATTTATAAATGCGAAAGATTGGATATGTATGTTTGTTACTCAATAATGTCACAACGGCTAAATGAATCTGTATAAAATCTGGTACAGAGATTGATAATAGTCTGGAATAGGACATAGGCTACTATTTATGCCGGAAATTTGATTAGATCTTTTAAAATTAATTAAAATATGAAAATAATAAACTGGTAATTGCCTTAATATAAGCCGTTTAAATTTTTAATTGTTGCCAAAAAAGTTTATGAGGCATTTTTATTTAATTATTTTTCCAACATAAAATGAAATATGCTTTCACACGAAAAAAAAAAAAAAAAAAACTAAATGTTAAATTGAAAATGAGAAAATGACATCTTTATAACTTTAAGATAAAATAGTAATAATACAAATCTAACATGTTTCTTCTGAATTTTATTTCACAGCACTTTTTTTATATACCTCAACTTTAATTTTTTTTTAGCACAGATGAATCACGCTTGGCATAAAAGCTAATTCAGCATTATATTAAAGGTATTTATTGATAATTCTGGAGAATTTTTTTAATTTTGATGCTGATGTAGATCGGCCATATTTCGCCAAGGACAACCACTTAAAGCCAAGTAGCGCATAAAAATATAACTAGATTATAAAATATTAAAAAAGAAAGAAAGAAAAGATAGAAAGAAATAGGAAAAATAATCGCATAAATTATAATTTGGTCTAAAACGGCGACAAAATTTCAAAAGTCGCCAAGGGGAGCTATATTAAGGCTGTACCATGATCAGGTTTACATATTAATTAATTTATTTATTTTTCTATATACCAACTACTATTAACTAAGCATGAAGTATATATAACCAAAAAATAAAATAATAATAATAATTATCTCATGCCATAGACGTAGCCGATCATACCATATTGTAATATTATATTTGGCTTGAAATTACTGTCATTTTATGATTGATCGATTAATTCAAATAAATATAGGAAATAACTTGAAAGCAAATATTATATACATCACGTATAATGTTGTTCATATGTAACTGGGATTCAAATATAAAAGGGCTACTTCAAATTTATCGAAACTGTCAATATGATAAGCACCCAAATGAAAGCTCACGGGTAAGCCATTGTCGCAGGCAATAGAGACAGGCACTGGAGACTGCGAGGACAAACAAATCGCTGCCGAAGGTGCTGGGAACCCAAAGTAAGCTTTTGAGCGATTTCAGTATTTTTTTCTTTTTTCATAAAGCTATATAGAAAAGAGTTTTCTTTAAATATAGTGACCAGCGACAACGGGCAAAGCCTGCTAATTTGTTATGTATTTTTTAAACATTTCCACAAAAACACTTATGAAGCATCTTCTCAAACTGATTGGGTGACACCCGGAGCAGATCATCCCTGCCGCCCCCACCTAGCTACGCCACTGACACCACGTTTTTATTCTTACATTATTTTAGAACTTAATTCTAAAAATTAAAACTGTGAGCCCTGACAAATTATAATCCTATGCAATGACACAATCTATGTTTGGAATGTTTATCGCTTCTTGTCGTATGAGATTAAAATTAACCTACTACAAGGAACTCAGTGACAGAAAATTTTGTAGATGTCTGCAACAGGTTTTTAAAACTTCATAATCTGTCTGTGATATTTGCATGTAGTCAGGGGTGAAAATGGCTTACACTCAAAAAGCCTGAAAGATGATAGCAGCAATCTGGGGGGGGGGGGGGAGGGGGGGGGCGTTAACAACAGTGGTGATCTCGTGCAACAATACAATACATAATACAATTTTACTACAGAACAATTTAGTATACACAACTGTCAAATAATAAGATTAACCCATTCAATTAAATATTTTATAGCAATGTTTGACACAACACAATAAAAATAATTATAAATAATAAAAGTATTAGTTTTAGTTTTGATACAGAAATTTTTATAAGTGAATTTTGAAGTGGAGGAAAAGTTTTGGAGCAGTTTTTAATGAAATTAGCACTTTTCTACATTCCCGTAGAATCTCAGTAACAGGTAACAGGATACAGGTAACAAGTATAACGCTGCCTATAAAGGGAGATCTAGGCTCCTAGGTAAAGGTAGAAATTAAGAAATTTGGTTGGTGGCCAGTGGCCACTAGCCTTCATTTTTTTAGTGGCCACTAGCCACTTGCTGATAAAAGTTAAAGTAAAATAAAATTTTCTTTTCTTTAATTTTTTCGATGTTCAGTCTCGACAAATCATTAAGAAAATAATTAAGGTAGTCAACTTTTTGAAACTCATCCACAATAATACATTTCTGATAAATTTTAATAAATGAAATAGGAATAGATTTACATAATTTATACTATGAAAGAAAATACTATTCAATACAAAATTCATATGTTTAAAATGCTCTTTTGGTTATATTATTTTATAACAGAAAAATTCTGATTTTTTGCCCCTTCACTATCCTGAATAGTGTCGATTTTCTACTTAAAAAAAAAAAAAAAAAAAAAAAAATCTTTGATTCATGAAAATATATTAGTATATGTAAATAAAAAAAAATATTTTTTTAATAATACTTTTTTATTTTGCAAGTTTCTTTTTCCTTTTTTTTTTCTTGTTACAAATGAATTATAAATTAATTTTTCTTTAATAATAATGAATTTTTAATAATTTGCAATTATAATCCCCCTCTCTAACTGAATTTAGAGAGTGTGGCTGTAGTCGAGATTTCACAATGTAATTGTAGCTGTCACTTTTTAAAAAGTTAATCTTGACATATTTTAAAATTAGCAGCACTAATTCATCTTAAGGATAAACAAGATCTTAAGCTCAATCATTAAATGATAATTCAATAGAAAAAAAAAAAAAAAAAAAAAAAAGAAATCAATTTTAAGATATTATCAAATTTGTAATTTAATGGTCTGTAGTAAATAGTACATCAGTGTAACTCAGATTAGGCATAACAAATTACATATAATTGAAAAATAAAATAGTAAAAGAACAGAAAATATTTTACAATACATAAAATTGTATAATCAAAGTGCACAAAAAATTTTAAAAAAATATTAACCTGTAAAACTAATTAAATATGAAATTAATTAATAATTAATGCAAAAAGTAGGACTTGTGCATGAAAAAGAAAATTGCATAATTTATTCTTTCTTAATATTAATTATATCTATTTTATTCTATTTCTTTATATTATTAAGATTCAATTATTAAATCCATGTTTTTAAATACAGTTGTTTTTAACTGTGGCAATCTTCTTATCCTAAAATGCGAATTCAACAAAAACAAGCCAGGTGCGCATTTTTGTTGAATAAAAGGGTTGAAATTTTCTTTCCCTTTTGTAAAAAAAAAAAAAAAAAAAAAAAAAAAAAGAGGCTTTAAATGTGCGTTCTAACTTTCTTTTGAAGGACTTTTTTACTTTTTTTGGATGAATGTGAATTAATTTTGGACATTCGGAGACGGGGCTATTGAAGTGAAAATGCGTCGAATGACGTTTTTAATTTTTCTGCGAACGTAATACAATCGGAGTTTCAGCCGATTGATTATCTCACGAGCTTCCTTTTCGTCTCTTTCTCCCGAAAGTCGAAACTCTCATTTTGACATTTTTTTAAAATCAAAATCTAATACTTTTATAGAAAAATGGAAAAAAGTCGTACATTTTTTTAGTATATGAATAAGACTACCTGCCAATTTCCAGTGTTTACTGTTAAAATTGACTTCTGAAAATGTCTGTAAGTGGCGATGTTAGATTTGAGAAAGCCTGAATTCGAGGCGCACGGCGCGTTTACTGCGAAAACGCCGCCGCACGATCCAAGTTTGCATTGGAATGGGGTATTCTATAAAGAATGGGTAGAAGAATTTTAAGTCTTTACTATTAAAATTGACTTCTGAAATATGTTTGCAAGTGGCGAGGTTAGATTTTAGAACAGCATGAATTCTTTGCGCGGCACGTTTATCGCGGAAAAGCCGCCGCGAGATCCAAGTTTGCCTTGGAATGGGGTATATTTTATAAAGAATGGGTAGAAGAGAAGTGGCCACTGCAGTGGCGACCAAAGGCAATTTCTTTAGTCGCCACTTTTAAAAATCTAGTCGCCATGTGGCGAGTGGCGACCGCTAATTTCTAGCTTTACTCCTAGGTCGCCCTTGTTAAGCACTGTTTTGTGTGTTCCTACCAAGGCACCTATAGGGGGCTCTAGAGTTCCTAACAGAGAGCATCTAACACGTCATATATCGGTAATGCATTGTCGTGGGCGAAAAATGTCCGTAAATTGCAGACAATTTTTTATGACTGCAGACAAAAACAGTCTGAAAGTTGTGGACAATTTTTGATTATTAGTACAGACAAAGAGTGTCCGAAAGTTGCAGACTAATTTTTTTATTAGTGCAGACAAAAACTGTCTGCAAGCCGTTTTTCTGCGTCCACGACTATGTCGCCGTGTCATGGGGTTTCTGCCACTGGGACAAGAAAGATATTTTAAAATAACATTTGTCAAATAGTGTATTTTTAAATTGTTTTTAAATTTTTTGAATATTTTTCTCAGATAAATTAAACACAAAAAATTGAAAGAATAAGCTATAACTTGCAAAAGTAAATGCTAAGAATTGGTCGAGTATTTAAATTCAGATTACAGTCTACACCATAGATTAATTCAGATATTTTAAAATGGTACCCCTTTCGTAAATATATAAAATAATTTGTGAAAAATCAAGTAAGTTTGTGAAAATTGATTACGCTTCCCCAAACAATTAACCAAAATTCACAAAGCAGTTTATTTAATTTTAAAATACATTTAAAGGCATCAAAACATAGCATTGGAAAGGGTTGCCAGAAGCTAAAGTTTAAAGAGGGCCACTGGATATTGTGCGCTGCCAAATTAGTCAAGAGTCAGGTCTAAGACCTTTTTTAATATATTTAATAAAATTTTGTTTTATAAAAAATAATGATCCTTTCACAAAATTTTTTACACATTTTTGAAAAGCAGTTTAAAACATTGCCTGTACTAGTTTCTACCAAATATTATTATATAGAGTAAATGCTAAGCTAAACGGCTTTACAATGTTTTTTTTTTCCTATAAATATATATTTTTTAAACTGTTCTAATAAATTACTGTTCCTGCTATCTTGTGTTTTGAACACTTTCAAGTTTCATTGTTTTAATTTATTGTGATATGTAAGTTTCTAGAATTTGTCCGTTTAAGAAATGTGCGTTTTTGGGAGAAGACTATATTTTAAAAAATACTGTTTGGTAGAAAAATTAAAACGATAATAATAAAACAGAAAATTTATTTATTTATTGTTAAAAACATACAGAATCAAATTTAAAACATTACTGTCATTACTACCATTAGATACAAGCACTAGAAAAATATGTTCGTAGAAATTAGTTTAATTTACAGTCGAACTCGAAACAGTGAATCGCAGTGTAGAAATAGTATATGGCAAAAGTAAGTTTTAACAATAAGTGCACTCTGAATTTAAAATGAAAACATTTTAAAATGTAACAAACATTTTATTCATGAACTTACCTTGATAATTAAAATGTTACCTACACGGAGTAATATTGTTACCTATTTGCAAGACCACGTTCTGCTTATCACGCGAGGCGGCATCCATCTTTAATTTTCTCCTTGATCTTGTAAACAAACAGCGTTCGTTGCCATATCTGTTTTTCAAAATACTGCAATCTGCTAAACAAAAAATAGATATATTCTTTCAAGTTGAGATAGATTTTACTTCGTAAGTAAATTAAATAGAAGATAGCTTGATAAACCAATTAATATTTGTATGAGGATATATTAAAAAATGTTTAACCAATATTAATAAAAAATCATATTACTTTCTTCTATATGTAATATAGAGAAAGTATTGGATTCGCGAAAATTTTCGACTTCCGTTTTTTGATGGATTTACACGTTTTGGGATTTCCAGAACACGAATTAATAGTTTTTAGAAAATGTCTGTCTGTCTGTATCATTTTTTTGTGGACGCTGTATCTCACGAACCAATGAATGAAATTTAACCAAACTTGGTATTTAGTTGCACCCTGACATGAACTGGCGCTGATTAGATTTGGGGATCAATAGCTCAACAGGTGGCGCTGTGATCGCATTTTATGCAAACTTTTAACATGGCAGTATAGGACAAAATTTCGTATAAATGGGCATAATGAGAGTTATTTTAAACTTGTGATTGTAAAATTAATATGAATTATTGATAATAGTAGTAGTTAACTAGGAAAAAAATTTTGTGCAGGTGGGGGCATTGGTCCCCCCCTGGGGGGGAAGTACCCCCCGGGGGAGTAAGTTTTCAAGATTGATATCTTTCGAAAGGTCTTGTTGATAATAGTAGTAGTTAACTAAGAAAAAAATTTTGTGCATGTGGGGACATCGGTTCGCATCCCCCTGGAGGGGGGAAGTACCCCCTGGGGGGTAGAGTTTCAAGATGGGTGTCGTTCGAAAGGTCTCGTCAATACCTTTAAAACGAATAGTTGAACCATAAATCTGTGATAATTTAAAACAAAGTTATCGATTTTTCTTTACTTTTAACAAAAAAAAAAAAAAAAAATCGTATATATACTTAAATTTTTTTAAAACGAAATATAATCAAACTTGGTATTTAGTTGGTCCCCGACATAAACTGGTGCTGATTGCATTTGGGGATCAATAGCTCAACAGGTGGCGCTGTGATCGCATTTTTTCTAAATTTTTTAACATGGCAGTAGGACAAAATTTCGTATAAATTAAAAGATGAGAGTTATTACTTTCTCTTATATGTAATATAGAGAAAGTATTGGTTTCGCGAAAATTTTCGACCTCCGTTCTTTGATGGATTTACATATTTTGGGATGCCAGAACACGAATTAATAGTTTTTAGAAAATGTCTGTCTGTCGCTGTCTGTATCATTTTTTTGTGGACGCTGTATCTCACGAACCAATGAATGAAATTTAAGCAAACTTCGTATTTAGTTGCACCCTGACTTGAACTGGTGCTGATTAGATTTGGGGATCAATAGCTCAACAGTTGGCGCTGTGATCGCATTTTATGAAAATTTTTAACATGTCAGCATAGGACAAAATTTCGTATAAATGGGCATAATGAGAGTTATTTTAAACTTGTGATTGTAAAATTTGTATGAATTATTGATAATAGTAGTAGGTAACTAGGAAAAAAAATTTGTGCATGTGGGGGCATCGGTTCCCCCCCCCGGGGAAGTAAATTTTCAAGATGGGTATCTTTCGAAATGTCTCGTTGATAATAGCAATAGTTAACTGGGAAAAAAATTTTGTGCATGTGGGGACATCGGTTCCCCCCACTGGGGGGGGGGAGTACCTCCCGGGGGGGCAAAGTTTCAAGATGGGTGTCTTTCGAAAGGTCTCGTTGATAATAGCAATAGTTAACTGGGGAAAAAATTTTGTGCATGTGGGGACATCGGTTCCCCCCACTGGGGGGGGAGTACCTCCCGGGGGGGCAAAGTTTCAAGATGGGTGTCTTTCGAAAGGTCTCGTCAATACCTTTAAAACGAATGGTTGAACCATAAATCTGTGATAATTTAAAACAAAGTTATCGATTTTTCTTACTTTTAACAAAAAAAAAAACTTAGAAAAAAAATCGTATATATGTATATATATATATTTAACGAAATTTAACCAAACTTGGTATTTAGTTGGTCCCCGACATAAACTGGTGCTGATTACATTTGGGGATCAAAAGCTCAACAGGTGGCGCTGTGATAGCATTTTATCTAAATTTTTAACATGGCAGCATAGGACAAAAATTCGTATAAATGTGCATAATAAGAGTTGTTTTAAACTTGTGATTGTAAAATTAATATGAATTATTGATAATTGTAATAGTTAACTAGGAAAAAATTTCTGTGCATGTGGGGTCATCGCTACCCCCCCTGGGAGGGAAGTACCCCCTCCCCCCCCCGGGGGGGTAAATTTTGAAGATGGGTATCTTCCGAAAGATCTCGTCAGTACCTTTAAAATGAATGGTTGAACTATAAATCTGTGATAATTTAAAACAAAGTTATCGATTTTTTTTACTTTTAACGAAAAAAAACTTAGAAAAAAAGCATTTTTTTCCCCCACGAAATTTAACCAAACTTGTTATTTAGTTGGCCCATGACATAAACTGGTGCTGATTACATTTGGGGATCAATCGCTCAACAGGTGGCGTTGTGATCGCATTTTATGCAAATTTTTAACATGGCAGCATAAGACAAAATTCCGTATAAATGGGCATAAAGAGAGTTATTTTGCACTTGTGATTGTAAAATTAATATGAATTATTGATAATAGTAGTAGTTAACTAGGAAAAAAATTTTGTGCATGTGGGGGCATCGGTTCCCCCCCGGGGAAGTAAATTTTCAAGATGGGTATCTTTCGAAAGGTCTCGTTGATAATAGTAATAGTTAACTGGGAAAAAAATTTTGTGCATGTGGGGGCATCGGTTCCCCCCCCCCCAACCGGGGGGGGAGTACCCACCCGGGGCGGGCAAAGTTTCAAGATGGGTATCTTTCGAAAGGTCTCGTCAATATCTTTAAAACGAATGGTTGAACCATAAATCTGTGATAATTTAAAACAAAGTTATCGATTTTTTTTACTTTTAACAAAAAAAAACTTTTTTTTTTTTTTTTTTTTTTTTTTTTTTAAACGAAATTTAACCAAACTTGGTATTTAGTTGGTCCCCGACATAAACTGGTGCTGATTATGTTTGGGGATCAATAGCTCAACAGGTGGCGCTGTGATAGCATTTTATCTAAATTTTTAACATGGCAGCATAGGACAAAAATTCGTATAAATGTGCATAATAAGGGTTGTTTTAAACTTGTGATTGTAAAATTAATATGAATTATTGATAATAGTACTATGTAACTAGGAAAAAAATTTTCTGCATGGGGGGGGCAATACCCCCCCAGGGGGAGGAAAATTTTCACAATGGGTATCTTTCGAAAGATCAGGTTGATAATAGTAGTAGTTAACTAGGAAAAAAATTTTGTGCATGTGGGGGCATCGGTTCCCCCCCCCCCACCGGGTGGGGAAGTTCCCACCCAGGGGGGCAAAGTTTCAAGATGGGTATCTTTCGAAAGGTCTCGTCAATACCTTTAAAACGAATGGTTGAACCATAAATCTGTGATAATTTAAACCAAAGTTATCGATTTTTTTTACTTTTAACAAAACAAAACTTAGAAAAAAAATCGCAATTTTTATTTTATTTTTTTTTTTTTTTTAACGAAATTTAACCAAACTTGGTATTTAGTTTGTCCCCGACATTAACTGGTGCTGATTATGTTTGGGGATCAATAGCTCAACAGGTGGCGCTGCGATAGCATTTATCTAAATTTTTAACATGGCAGCATAGGACAAAAATTCGTATAAATGTGCATAATAAGAGTTGTTTTAAACTTGTGATTGTAAAATTAATATGAATTATTGATAATAGTAGTATGTAACTAGGAAAAAAATTTTCTAAATGGGGGGACATCGGTTCCCGCCCTGGGGGGGGGGAAGTACCCCCCGGGGGGGATAAATTTTCAAGATGGGTATATTTCGAAAGGTCTCGTCAATACCTTTAAAACGAATGGTTGAACTATAAATCTGTGATAATTTAAAACAAAGTTATCGATTTTTTTTACTTTTAACAAAAAAAACAAAAAAAAAAAAACTTAGAAAAAAAATCGTACTTTTTTTTTTTTTTTTTTTTTAAATATTGTTACTGATTGAATATGTATAGGTAAATATAGAAGAAAGTCTTGTGGTGGCCACAACATACTAGTTTAATTCTGTTTTATAATAAAATGTCAATAAAATAAAATGGAATATTTTAAAATTTCGATCAAAACTTCGCATTTTATTCGAATATTGCAGTTTTGTTAACGTTATACCTGACACAGGGTAAAATTTTGTTTAAAAATACATAAAGAGGCTTAGTTACTGAAAAATCTTAATGAAACTTCTTGTTTTATTTCTTATCGTGGAAAGAAGCCGAAATATAAATTTTGTGTTACTGAACCTGATTTCCCATTCCCCCCCAAAAGGGGGGGGGGGCTGAGGAGCATGAAATTTTTTTTTTTTTTTTTTTTTTTTTTGGAGGAATACTTTGTTGCGTTTAAAACAATGCGTAGCACGTGATTCTGCATGCTTTGAAACGGGAGATACAGATTTTTAAACATTTTAAACTTTTTTTTTTCGGGACTTGGAAAAAGAAATGAACAAAATTTGCAGCTATCATTTTTTCTACTGATACCAATTGGGATCAATAGCCTACCGATCGAATTTCTACTGATGTATGTAAAGATCTATTGATATCGATTGAGGATATAATCAATAGGTTACAGACGTCAATAGCTTCTATTGATAGCGGTAGGGAAATCCATAGAAATCTATTGATATCAATAGCCTACTGATCATATTTCTAATGATGTCAGTAAAGGTCTATTGATATCAGTTGAGGATATAATCAATAGGTTACAGATATCAATAGCTTCTATTGATAGCGATAGGGATATCTATAGAAATCAATTCATACCAATAGAACTCTATTGATGTCAATAAGTTTTTGTATTGATCTCTATGGACCATTTTTAGTAGGGGAGTTAATCAAAGAGTTTAACACTGACCTGATAGCATAGTTGCAAATCTCTCCGACTTTTGGAAACCGATATTTATAGAAATTTTTATCTTATTTTTTCTTATTTTTTATTTTATTTTTATCTTATTTATCTTATTTTTTTATTTTTTAGATAGCTGCTTTCAAAATCCTAAAAAAAATCTATAGGTAAATCCCGGTATCCAGAAACCTGTAATCATGTGATAGTCATCATATATATATGTTTGGACACATATTTGTTGTATTCAGCCTAAGGAAACCACATTAAATATGAAGCATTGATATTTCAAGAAGTTTAAAAAATAGCTTTTTTTTTTCCCTACGAAAAATTGACAATATCAAAAATTCTTTGAGCTGTTGTACTTGTGAAGTAAATTTATCACAGTTCTGGCAACGAAATTAAATTTTGAATGAATATTTTGAATATAACGCTTCAATAGGGTTACACTTCTCACAGGAATTCCGTAAGTGTGACAAATGCAACCAGTATGGTTACATTTGTCCCAAGCCCCTCAACTAAATTGCTTATACCTTATACTTACCTATTTCGGTTCGCAATTTAATTTTCAGTGATACATAATATCCATAAAATAATGTAATAAAAATTTAGACAAGTTATACAATAAAAAGAAATACAGTTAAAAATATAATAATAGTTAAATATATAAATATATGTATACAGGGTGGTTTTAATTAAACTATCCCTATAAACAGCCTCATAAATCGCAAACGGTTGAACGAAATGCAGCGAAATTTGGTATATAGACTACACACAAGATGCGCTCACAGACAAAAAAAAAAAAGTTCAAAATGTTCATCACAGGACACCTTTTGCGGAAAAACATTAATTTTAGCACAATAAATGACCAAAACGAAATACAGAAGCAATATTAAAAATTCAGAACAAGAATTATGAGCAATATAATGTAAAACCGGGAGAATCTGTCAGCTCTAGGAAAAAAAAATATCGAAATTTGCATGCTTGCGAGGAAGAGGAGGCTTTATGCAAAACAGGTATTACTTAATGTGGTTCGATGACAAGCAGATCCGAAACTAATCAATAAATGTTAATATGGTTTCTGTATCCCGTTTTGGTCGTTTCTTGTGTTAAATTTAATGTTTTTGTGGAAACGGCCTCTTCTGGTGGCATTTTGGAACTAATATTTTTTTTTTCGAAATTTCGTAAGCGCATCTCGTGTATAATTCATATACCAAATTTATTTGCATGCCGTTCACCCGTTTGCACTGTAGGATGGTTTTTATAGGGAAAGTTTATTTATAACCACCCTGTATATAAATCACATAATATAAAGAAATGTTTCGAGCATTTTTGGCTTCTCATGGATGGTAAAGTTCAACCAACTGAACAATTTGGTTGGTTGAGCATGTTTTACTTCTAACGAATACTTCCAGATAGGTAACTGGTGAAGTTCTGGGGGCTCACATCTGAGGGTGGTCCAGAGCCATGACATCACAATTTTGATCCTTTATGGAGGATCCAACTGAAAAAGAACAACTCTTCATGGAAGTGCATTATATTCAAAAAGTACTGCAAGTGCTTTGAACTAATTTATATTTATGTATGAAAAGGTTAAACAGACTTTATGATTTTAAAATAATTTAGTCTTCTCATTTTTAGGTTTAGTTTAAGAGTTAAAGTACTTTAGGTATGACGGGCTCATGGAGGTATATATAAATGGTTTAAACTCTTACAATTTCTAATGGTTAAACGTATCTAAAAATCATACATATTAATGTACTAAATATGGAAAAGGTAGGCTGAGGTATCACATGCCCCCCAAAATAGGGCAAGTGACACCACAATATTTTGATTATTATTATTATTTTTTAAAGTAATACATTGTTAATTATAAAGAACTTGCATTTTTAAAATCCAATTAGTTATGCTTTATTAATTTAAATGTAAATTTGTAGTTTAAATTTTCAGAAATGTAAATAAAATTTCATCTAAGTCATAGAAGGTTAAAATCGAATTACTCCAAAACGGTGTTACAATTAAATACTTAAATCCTATGTAAACTTTTCCTTGGCCTGATATCATTATTTGTTATGTTTAAAACATTTTTGTAATAGTATGTATTGTCATTTGGGCAGTAACTGAGGAACATACGGCCGTCTAATAGTAAAACTTTGGCACCCTATTTATTGCTTAATATACTTTTACTGTGATTATTTCTATGGAATTATACAGTCAGTAATTATTATGTATTACCTATGCAATATTTGTATAATTATTTCAAATGCCACAGACCAAAGCTAACACATGTATACAATTTATTAAACTCGCTCATTAGAGAATACATTCTATAATGTGCATTTTTAGGTAACTGGAACTTCATCAACGATTCCCACAAAGTAATATCTTATATATATATATATATATATATATATATATATATGTATATAGTTCTTAGTCTTCTATCGTTTCATTATCAATATAGATCGGCCAAACCTCCGTGTTATTTTCTACCCTTATTGTAGCGTTATATTTGTTTATGTATTCACAGAATTTTTTTAAAATATAAAGTGGAAATTTATACAGTCGAACCTCGTTAACTTGAATTCAAGGGGGATAAAAAATTTGTACATGTTATCAGTATTCCATGCTATGAGTAACTAATCTTTATTTTGAGGAGGATTGGGGAAACAATTCAAGTTAAAAGTAATTCACGTTAAAAGTAATTCACGATAACGAAGTTTTACTGTATAAAAAATTCCCAAAAAATTGTAAATAGCATTAATTTATGTATTAAATAGATTTGTGTTTCTTAAAATTTTTCGTTTTCTACATTTACGTCAAAAGATTTATACGTATATAAAAAAAAAAAAATTGTGTGAACTAAAAAATGTAAAAAAAAAAAAAAAAAAAAAAAAAAAAAAAAAAAAAATTCTTTTAAAAGTACTTTTGAAACTTTGCTGTAAAAACATTTTAACGTAAAAATATTATATAAAAATATTTAATAATATTCAATGCTCAGATTTCTTTTTTAGTTCGTCAAATTAAAATTAAAATATGCATCCTCTATTCAACGAAATAAATCCAGAGCATTTCTATATAACATCCAATTTACATAAAAAGATCATTATTCAAATTTTGAAATTCCTTGCTAAGTTTTCAAAATGACAGCAAAACGTATAATTTTACTTTTACTTCAAGGCACAGAAATTGAATTTAGATTTCTGTAAGTCCATTTTACAAATGGTTTCTTTTTTATGTATTTAGTTGAAAATATTGAAACACCTTTCTATATTATTTTTACAGACTTTGAATTCAATAAGGAAGAAAAATCAATATCTTTGGAATATTTACAGTTTGAAAACCAATAAGAAAAAAATCTTACAAACGTATTAAGTTGAGATTTGTGTATAAAATTTATATCGATGATTTCTTTCTTTTATTTATTTTTATTAATTAATATATATAGTATATATTCATTTCTCTAAATCGAAATATTTTGTATAAAAATGTCATTATTATTATTATTATTATTTTTTTTAATTTAATGTGCTTTTTATATATTCCCATTCAAAATCATTATTTTAAATAAATAAAAATAAAAAATAAAAAAGCACAAAATACAACTATTTTATGAAACCAAATAGATAATATACATATGTAAAACATATTGAAAAGCAAATTATATTTTTGTACATCGAATATTCACTGCATATTCAACACACACAATTCCAGAAATTATAATAAAAACAGTAAAAAATCGTCTAGACATTAAGGGGGAAGACAAAAAAGCATGTATGCAATCAAACAAATCATTACTAAGACATTTACAAAGATATTATATTACGTTCTTGCTCACTGACACCATTATTATTATTATTATTATTTTGTGTTGAATGTTTATGTTTTGTTTCATTCACTAAAGATTAAAAAAAATAATAATAATAAAAGGTGTTTTTTACGTGTATAGTTTTTTTCTGTAAGAATAAATATTTTTATTTTAAAATAAATGTTTAAAAAAAAAAAAAAAAAAAAAAAAAAAAAAAAAAACGCAAAGATTTTGTTTAGTTATAGATTAATTAAAAACAAATTTTTGCTTTTTAGTGCTAAATAATTTCACTATAGCAGCATGTCTATAGTTTTCAAAGTTTCAAACTAAATAAAGCTGTAAAACCCTCCAAGTCTTACTGGTGGCAAATTTAATTTTTGCTTACGAGGGCATATTACAATTTTTTCTATAGGTATCGCGTATACTCCGTGCATTTTAGATCCGATATTTTTGACAATCAAACATGTAAATATTTTTATTCTCAAATAATTTTCTTGTATCTTTTGCAGATTGATGTATTGCATTGTCATAGAAAAAATAAATAAATAAAACTCGCAATATCTCCCCCACCTTCTTATTCGACAACCATCTCTCTAACAAACGTAATATCAATAAGTCTAATTTTTCATCTTCCTATAGAAGCAATTTCAGCTTACCTGAATAATAAAAATCTTAAGAAACCTGCTGTACCTTCTTTTTTTCACACCTGGGAAGCATGCCATTTTTCTTTCAAAGCTCATGCTAATATGAATGTATGCCGTCATGACTACCAAACCGAACTTCGTATCATTATTCAAAATAATTCGATGAGTTTGTTTCTTGTTTTAGATGTTTCTCTGCAAACTGAAAGTAAGATTTTGTATGTGCGGGAACTGAACTCTAACACTGATGTGAGTTTAAATATCTAAATATTTCATATATTTTTCTTTCTTTTTTTTTCTGATCATACGGTCCATTATGATGATGACGTCGTGATTTTCCTTCCAACTTATTTTGCTGTTGAACTTTTATTTGTTACTGTACGGTTATTTATACTCTTGGACCTTTTTTGGTTTGAATTACTTTCTTACAGTTTATATCACCGTAAAGTAATGTTCTAGCAATCTGTAGCGAATATAGAAACGAAATTTCGCTAGTGTTTTAATTTATCACTATTTTTTAAAGGACTATCCAGTGTTATTATGAACTACAATGTTAACTCTTTTACCATCAGATAGCACATTTCCTCTTTCTGTCTTTAAAAAAAAAAGTTTCGATAATTCTTAAGTGCAATCAGTGAATCTTAAAAATGCTTTACTAAATATCATGGAAATAAAAGTAATGAAATAATTACAAAGTTTTAATAATAAAAATAGTTGAAATATTAACGATGTTTTATCAGTTTGTCCTTCCGTAAATTTAACAAAATACATATTGTAAAATAATATATAAAATATTGTTACAACATTAATAGAATATTTTTTTTTTTATAATTTTAATAAATGACTTGTGAATTTACTTACAACTATTATTGATTACTATTTTTGTTATTATTGCAGTTATTGTAGTGTTTTTATTACTAGTGGGTCTATTCTATGCACTCCATTCTATAAGAAATGCAGTAACAATTCACTGATATAAAGAAATATTATTAAAATTTCAATAAAAGTCTTTTTATAAGACGCACAAAGCAATAATAACACAAATTTATTTGTGAGATTAAAATACCATTAGCCAAAATATATAATTTTTACCATGTACTGTAAGGAAAAAATAATGACAGGAAAATATCGAGTAAAAATATGAAAAATTATTCAGCGTTTAACTTTTTTTTTTTTGAAATTTTCTTTTGTCATTCGAATTTTATTTTAAAAATAGGTTTTACAATAGCAATAACAATATCCAACTTTTATTTAAAAAATCTTTTTAAAAATGAATTCTACGGTTGTCATATTCAACATTCAATTGGAATAAAAAGCACATTATTCAAATTTTAAAAGTTTTATCATACCTTTGAAAATGGCATCTAAAACGAATAATTTTGCATTTATTTCCAAGCAAAAGTTAGGGTTTTAGATTTGTATACGATGTTTTGATAAATAGGTTGCTTCCGTCAATGCGAGTATAAATATTTTATCGTTGAAAGATATTTTCATAAGATTTTATTTAAAATTTAAAATGAACAAGATTGATAAATCCTACATCACATGCAAAATAATAGACATTTTATAATCTTAAAATAAATAAAAGTAATAAGTGCATGTGTGTATGTATGTATGACTAATATCTCTTGCAAAAAAGCCGAATCGATTTCAACTAAATTTACCATAATTACTGCTTGTGGTCAGGGTTGAAGTACTGTGGGATTTCTATAACTCTAGAGCATGTAGAAAAAATGTGGTGAGGAAAAATCTTCTCGAAAATCAAATTTCTGTATGATTTGTATAGTAATAATGCAGCTATAAAATTCATATTTGATATGCAGGTGATTTTCAATGTCTATATTCTCCCTAACTATTGGTTTTAAAATTTTGGAATTAAAAAGAATCGAAATGATTAAAAAAATAAAAAACATTCTAAAATTAAATTTTCGCCAAAATTTGATATATGCGATTGACTCAGTTTGCTGTGAATAGTGTCTTTTAATATTTAAAATCAAAATATTTTTCATAACATGTTAGAATTGCATCATTTTCAGAAAATCTAGAAAATGAAGTATTATCGTCTTTGAAATTTGCATGATTTTCTAGAAGTCATCCGATGTGAAATTTACATTTTCAAAGAACTGATGTGCTTTACTATGATTGAGCGAGACTTTTTTTTTACTAGTAACAGAATAAGTAGTAAAAAATAATAATCTTTACTCCAAATTATAATATACTATTACAAATATTTATCATTTTGCAGATAAGTATTTTATTGTTCGTCGTTATAACAGAAATAAGTTCTTGTTATAGAAAAAACAATTTTTTTGTTTCAAGATAGGTGCCATTGTAGGGTTATGTTTTACAAATGAAATACTTGAAAAATAAAAATAAAAATAAAAAAACTCATGCGCGATAACTGCTCAATTTTTTTAATTTTGTTAATAAATATAGGAATTAAAATTCGAGCCTTATAAAAATGATTAATCTAAATTTAGTGACCAACGACAGGAAATTGTAATTTACGTATATATGAAGAGAGTTACAGTTGGAAAAAAATAGGATCAATCTGCAGGAAACATACACATTTATTTCTGTAAAATATAAGATACACTCAAGCAGGTTCTGCATTAGAATTAATGTACTTGGTGCTAGTAATGTACGATTTTTAAATATTAGTAGTGCATTAAAAAAAAAAAAATGTTCAGGAAACATAGACATTTATTTCTTAAAAATGTAAGATACACTTAAGTAGGTTCTGCATTACAATTAATGTATTTGATGCTAGTAATGTACGATTTTTAAATATTAGTGGAGAATAATAATTAAAAAAAAAAAAAAAAAAAAAAAACTTCTGTGTATATATGGAAATAGTATTTGATTCATAAAAATGCTTGGCCTGAGATTTTTGATAGATTCACATGTTTTGACACGCCTTTAACACGATTTGACCCCATTGAAAAATGTTCCTCTCTCTCTCTATATATATATATGTGTGTGTGTGTATGTCTTTTACCAAAATTTTTTGAATGAGAACTGATAAATGGATTTTACACAAAATTGATATTTATATGAATGGTTCATGATTTTAAATGATGTCGTTTACATTTTGATACGTTACTAAAAAGGGGCCACTGTTATATTTTTATTTTTATTTATGTTTATTATTTGTTAGTAATTAAAAGAAGCTTGTTTAAATGTGTACATTGAGAATGATTTTTAATCGATCATTGCGAAGGTAAATATATATATATAAAGGAAAAAAAAAAAAAAAAAAAACTTGTGCATATGTGAAACTTTTGCTTCTCCTCTGGGGGTGTATATTTACGACATGCACATACTTCAAAGGAAATAGTAAAAATTACAAGTTATACCATAGATCTGTGATAATTATTTTTTTTATTTTTATTTTTTTTTTATCTAACCTACGCTCTAGAAGAAAAAAAAATCCTGAAAAAATGAATATTTTTCATAAAAGTCTGTAGGCACAAGTTTGTCTTTCTTTCATTTTTTATGCTTCTCTTAGAAGAAAATCACTTGCAATGATCTTGGGAAATAAGTTTAGTAAATAACAATTTTTATAAAAAATTTCTACTGCAATACTTCATTTTGTATACGAAGAAATACAAGAATGTTTGTGAAGGTTATAACATAATTTTTTATTTCACCTCAGCAGAAAGAATTGACATAAAAAAAATACCGTACAAATAATTATGAATTAATATCCTTAAAAACAAGTTTAATTACTTTTTATTAATTTAATTTAATTTGTTATCCTTTTAAAAACTAAATTCAAAGTAATAAAAATAGGTGCTAATTTAGGAAATTTAGCTAAAATCAGAAATTTCGTACTGCGCTTCATTTTCTTTAGTGGACTTATTACTGGAAATGATTTACATAAATGACGAAACGTTAGTGTACCGTATTTTTAAAAATAATAGTTGCATCACAATTAGAAGGATTTTCTTGTTAAAGGTTGGGTTTTATTTAAAGCAATGTGAATCATTATGGACACCTATTGATCAATATGATTCTCAACAACAACTTACACTTACATTTCTAACCGTAAAATATTATAGAAATTTTATACATATTAATTTGCAGCTGCACTATAAAAAAGAAGAACAAAATCTATGTATAATCACGTGATCTAACCGTATAATTTAATGGGAAATGATCGTTTTGTTAGCTAAACCATCAACGTCCATAAATTTATTTCATGAAAGTATAATTCTAGAGTAATAGCATTTGTTTAAGGCCAAAAGCCGTTAATCAATGTTATTTCATCAAATCTGCCACCAAACTGTATTTTTACGATCAATTCTTTAAACGTTAAGTGTTAGTCTTTCAGTGACATCAAGTAAGAATCATTACGTATATGAAACTGAAAATATAATTGTAGTTTTATTCGTTGAGTGACTTCATTTTTACAGTCATACAAATTGGGATTGATATAAAAAAGTTATTGTTTTCCTAATTTAATTCAAAGAATTTAATTCAAAGTTGTTTGTTTGTTACAACGTAAAATTACGGTGGAAAACATCGTTTATGATCCAAAGTTTTTATTTATTTATTTTTTTTTTATTTTTTTTTATGGGCTTTGTCTGGAATCTCTGCTCACTTATTTCTCTTCATATGAAGTTTGAATAAATATTTAAAAAATATAAAAAAATATAAAATAAAATAGTATAGTAGAAAACATTACCTATAATGTTCTCTTGTAGAGCAAATTGATCATATCATAGCAAATTGATAAATTTCAAGATATAACACAAAAACTATAGCAAGAAGCATATTTATTTTTTTATCTTAAAAAAAAAAAAAAAAAAAAAAAAAAAAAAGCCTTATGCATTACTTTAAAAGTGTAATTACACAGTTTAAATTCTCCAATTAAATATAAAATTCAGTCATCAAAGCAGCATTCTTTTTTTTTTTTTTTTTTTTTTTTTTTTTAGTTTGATAATAATTTATTTAAAAGTTTTATGTGCCCCTGTAAAATAATTAATTAATGTTATGTGCAAAATATTTATATTAAACGATTCAATAGTGAATTTACATAACTTTTATTTGTTTCATTCTACACTCATGTCTATAAATTAAGGATAATTCAGATTCACACTGAAATCGAACATTAATGCCAAATTTTCACCCGTAAAAATACCACACACATCTTTAAGAATAATATGCAAATTATAGGAAGCCATCAGATGACGCCGATATGATGTTACAATTACGAAAGTGTAAGATGGGGGTAGATAAGGAATGTAAGCAAAGAAGCAAAATTGTTCACAAGCGTTCTGTGTGCCGCTCAGTGTCACAACCGAATGGTTATGATACAGAGGACGCATGCAAATAATTTTTTACGTGGTAGAATTATCGGCCGACTAGAATATGGGCGTACTCAGATAGAAGTATCGGGGGAACTTAGAATCGCCCAAAGTGTCATCTCCAGGCTTTGGCAACGATTCCAAATTGATGGAAATGCCAGTCGACGTTACACTACTGGTCGGCCCCGAGTTACAATGCCGAATGGCCACCGGTAATTGGCAGTAACTGCCAAAAGAAGCAGATAAATCACAACATCACACCTGTCTCGTCAGCTGTCTGCAGCCACGAGTACCACAGTCTCAAGACAAACCGTGTATAGACGTTCGGGAGATATTGGTCTATATGTTCGTAGGCCTGTTAGATGTGTTCCACTCGCGGCAATCACTGTGCCAGCTATTAACTTGGAGTAGAGAACATGCAATGTGGACAGCGACACAGTGTGATTGTGTGACGTTTTCCGACAAGTCCAGGTTTAGCTTGCAGTGTGATTCATGTCGGACTTTCATATGGAGAACACTAGGTATCCATTAACACCAAGACAACATCATTGAACGACACCGTTACGGTGTAGCAGGAGTGCTAGTTTGGGGGGGGGGGCATATTGGGCTCCAGAACAGATTTGCATGTTCAAATCGCAAGCGTGACTGGTCACATTTATCGGGACATCATTCGGGAACAACACGTGCGTTTGTTTAGGGTGCCATGATCCCAGAATTTGTGTTTATGGATGACAATGCGCGTCCTCACCGTGCAAACGTTGTACATGGATGCCATCAATCTGAAGCTATCATCCGCATGGAATGGCCAGCATTCTAACCTGACTAGAATCTGATAGAGCATGTGTAGGACATGCTTTTCCGACGCGTTGTAGTCTGTGAACCACCTCCTACATGTGTACCGGAACTTCGGAGAGCATTGCTTACTGAGTAGAGTAATCTTCCACAGGATCAGATCAATAATTTAATACTCAGCATTCCTAGGCGTTGTGAGGACTGTATTTCATCATCTGAGAGACATACAATGTATATAACCATCATACCAACCATGTAATGTAAAGTTTCTGTAAGGGAGATATTTTTTGTAATTACTACATAAACCACCTTTTTTGTTCTTGATCTTTTGTTTAATAAATAGATTATACGAATAAGTCATGTTTGTTTTGCTTCTGAACCTTTATTTGCCTCAGCTAGCATTATCCTTAATTTATGGATTTTATCCGTATTTCATGTCCTTTAACCATGATTAAAACTGAATTATTTTGTTAATATTTTATTATTCATGCAAATATTTTTATGCAAGGGAACATGAAGAATATTTACCGTTAATATTTTATGAAATAAAAAGGCTATTAAATAATATATATATATATAGATTAAATTTTGATTAATTGTTAATCTAACGTTTTGTTTTCAGAGCAAAATCTTTTCAAACAATTCAAATAATACGTTATAAATTTATTTAAAGTTTTAGACATTGTCAATGCTATAAAATTGATTAGATATACTATCACTTTGAAGTGGAGAAGCATATTTCTATACATTCAAATAAAAAGGGTTTAACAGTAATAATAATAATAATAATTAATAATAAAAAGAATACTATCTATGATTATAGCGTTTTTCTGATAACGGAGGATGAACAATCTCCCTATTTGCATAAACACATGCAAATATTGTTTTGCATAAAACATATAGATATAAATTATAGTTTAAACAAGAAGCGCTGAATATGTTTTTCGGTACTGCGAAAAGTTACCAGGAAAAAAAAAAAAAACATTAAAATTCTTTAAAAGTAATCAGTAATAAAAAAAAAAAAAAAAAATCTATTTCATTGTTATTATTATTTCTAAATATATTCAGATATTAAAACAAACAATATTGCCAAATAATTTTTTTGAACTTTTGTTATACGTAACATTGCGTTTTTAACCTAATCCAAATTCATTTATTCAGATCACGTTTTGTAGGATTTGCTCATATTTATGAATGACGTTTCATTACTGAATACAATGATAAGGGATATCATCTAAATTGTAAATTTAGTAAATTTCAAATAGTTAAAGGAAATTATTTGTAGATTTTTCATGTTTCTTTATCTTTTATTTTAAGGTAAAAATATATAAATATTGATAGGCATAAAAATTCACAGCATGGAATATCTATACAATTATATATATCTATACAATCATATAAAATATTAATTTATAATATAATTTCAAAAATCTTGAAAGTGAAATGTATTTAATTAAATTAGTTTTAAATTTTCCTGTATATCTAAATCAATACAAAAAACCCTTAACGGGTTAAAAGTTTGTGACGCAGCATTGTACTTTATGGCTATAAGAATTAGAAATACACGTCTTAAAAATAATGATATCAAATTTTCAGTGACGCTTTGATATTAATTAAATTATACATAGATTTTCTTATTTGAATTTGCTTTTTCCTTTTATTTATATTTACAGTTTAAACGTTATTTTCAACATAAAATAATATATAGCATTTACTCATTGATACCTTTCCATTCACATCTCTTATACTATGAAAGCATGTGTTTTAAAAGAAATTATATGAAATTCCAGTAACGCAGTGGTGTTACATTAAGTGATTTGTTTTTAAATTTCTCTGCAATTATTTTGTTTTGCATATTAAAGTATATGTGCACATTGAAATATTGCTTTTAATTTTCAAATACGCTGTCAAATATATCACTTACATTAAGCTTATATTATGTACTGAAATATATTTATTTCAATGAATTATTCTATCTTTTGCGTCACGCCATCCAAAACTGAAAAAAAATTTCACAGTTTTTTTCTTTGCATCACGATATCTATTTGCATGCATTTTCAATTTATTTGGATGAAATGACACAAAGTAAACATTTCCATATATTTTACTTACAGTTTTGGATGGCGTGACGCAAAAGATAGAATAATTCATTGAAATAAATATATTTCAGTACATAATATAAGCTTAATGTAAGTGATATATTTGACAGCGTATTTGAAAATTAAAAGCAATATTTCAATGTGCACATATACTTTAATATGCAAAACAAAATAATTGCAGAGAAATTTAAAAACAAATCACTTAATGTAACACCACTGCGTTACTGGAATTTCATATAATTTCTTTTAAAACACATGCTTTCATAGTATAAGAGATGTGAATGGAAAGGTATCAATGAGTAAATGCTATATATTATTTTATGTTGAAAATAACGTTTAAACTGTAAATATAAATAAAAGGAAAAAGCAAATTCAAATAAGAAAATCTATGTATAATTTAATTAATATCAAAGCGTCACTGAAAATTTGATATCATTATTTTTAAGACGCGTATTTCTAATTCTTATAGCCATAAAGTACAGTGCTGCGTCACAAACTTTTAACCCGTTAAGGGTTTTTTGTATTGATATCATTACTTTTTAGGGGTTAATGATCAAAACGTAAAATTAAAGGAGCATGGTAATGAGTTATAACACTGTATTAAAAGTGTTGTTTTATAGGTCATACTCGAACAAAATAACAAACTAAATAACATTTCAAAATTTTATAAAAAGTGATAAAAAAGATGGACACATGCAACATTACAAAGGCATAATATAGTACATTTTAAAAATGACAAAAATTTCTTATTTATATTTATTTCTTATTATAATTTTTTAGGTATAGATTTGATTTAAAAGAGAAAAATAAATAATAATAGAAAAATCTTTAAAAAGTGAAAATGTTATACTTTATATATACTAGAAACTTAATGAGCAAATTAATTATTTTCAAATTCTGTTTTAAGAATTTTTTCAATCCGTAGTTTAAGTGATTTATCACCTATTTTTGAAAAAATTACAAATATTTGCATATGATTATCATATTATTTGTCATTTTTATGAAAATAAAGGAAACATTTTTTGTTGTTGCAATCACCTTTTAAAATAGAACCAATTTTGAAAGTTAACAACGTATCAGCATGAAAACAATGTAAATACAAAGAATATTTTTGATGAACAAATGTCATATAAAATACAAGTACCTAAATAAATAACTCATTTAATATATATAATATATTAAAAAAAGAAAAATATATTTTTTTTATTTTTTGTGTTTATTTTTGACGCTTTCCGATAGATGGAGCCAAAACGATTATTTGATATTCAGTATTTCAGATGGAAGAGAAGAAATTCGTCCGCGAAACTGCCGCATCACAGTATTTTCGGAGTAAAAAATAGTTCAATTTTTAAACTGAGTTATAAAAAAAACAAGAGTTTTCCTAGGGAAAAGGGAGATGTCAGGCACATCAGATAAAAGCGATTAATATCATATATAAATTAAACTAAATTCGCTCGAGCCATATTCGAGAAAAAATTCTTACACATTAGTCCGTCCATTTATAACTTAAATGAGCCAATTCATATCTCGAAGTGTATTGCACGCAGAAATGTAGCGATTTCAGGGTAGGATCAGACAGAAGGTGAAAGTCTATTTTGAAAATATCAGAACATAACCTCCCATATTTCCTGAGATATTAAGTGTCGGCCATCAGCGGTTTGTTTGATCTTAAAATTCCTGTATATATAAGTGTCGCAGTTTTCGTTCGTTTTTCCGTTTCCGCTGAGTGTCGTGGCGTTCGTTTGTTTTTGCGCTTGCGTCACTAGAAAAACTGCCGTTTTTCATGATAAATATATGCATTGTTAAAAAAAAAAAAAATATATATATATATATATATATATATATATATATAAGATTACGAGGAAAGCCCGGCAGCAGCGATTCCAGACAAAGCTCGTAAAAAAAATAAAAATAAAATAAAACATACATGATATGTACATCATTTACGGTCATTATACATATAATTTATGGTCTAAATGTTTTTGTTTCCAGATTTTGACTAGAATTTCTGCTGCCGATTTTTCCCGTAATCTTTGCATGTTTTCTTTTTTTTTTTTTTTTTTTAAACAGTGTATTTAGATTTAATAAGATAGATTGATACCTACGATTTATTTTATTTTGGTATGGGACGAAAAATGGATGAGTGGGTTCTACGCCGCACTAGTGCCAAATGCTATGGGCATTTGGCGATGATCTGGGACACACCTCTAAAGGTGGTCAAGAGACATGGCATCCCAATTTTGATACGGCACGTAGCGGATGGCTCTTATGCTTTGGCGACCGTAAAGTCGCTATCAGCCGAAGTCCGATATGGAAATCATTATCACGAACTACCATTAAAAAAATTTTACATGAGGGAAACGGTCGAAATATCGTTGTTTGATACAATTCGACTGGAGTATATTCTACAATCACGAACTTTCGTCTGTTTGTATCTTCTACAGAGTTTTTCAGCACACATTCCTCCAATTAGAGAATCACGATTTCAGAATAGTCTCTATCAGCATTCCTTTCAAATATGCTTCAGGTGAATTATTGCCAAATCTTCGGTCCGTTGTTTACATTTATGGGTTTCGTTTATGCTTAAAAATAACAGTTCATTTACTCCGAGAAAGTCTTTTGGTAACTCTTGAGAGAAAATACTATACTGTTCGTATTAATTGGGACAAATATGTTTTCTTTTTGTCTTAGTTGGTATGTGATTGCCAGTGATGTCCTGAACTGCCTCAAACCGGTTATATCTGCATAAAGGTAGTGTGATGGATTGACCTTGACTATAATTTACTCGTTTGACTTGTTTTAGTGTATCACTAGTTCAATTGTGAGCCTTTATGTGTGGTAGCTGGTGGTTATAATTTTGCATTCTGTGTAACACATGTTACTTTTGCTTGTTCAAAGGTGGATATTACTCCGAGGAAGCGTTCTAAAGTAATCACACTTAATGAACACACTTCTATGACTGTGAGAGATACAGCTATGGCCGCTGGTGTGAACAAATCAAGTGTTTCAAGAATTTTAAGACCATTTCAAGATTCCGGATCATCGTCTTCACAAAGAGAAAGAAAATGTGGGTGCAAACGGAAAACTATTCCAAGAACTCATAAATTTCTAATAAGAAATAGCAAAATAAATCGAAGAAAGACAAGCACAGACCTTCGAAGGGATTTATTGGATTATGGTGTTGATGTAAGCACCTCAACTGTAAGGAAAAGGCTTCTGGAAGTTGGCTATAAGGCAACAAGACCGAGGAAAAAACAATTTAAACTCAGAAAATGATGAAAAAACGTCTAGCATGGGCCAAAAAATACCGTTCATGGACTGTTAATGACTAGAAGAAGGTGTTTTTTAGTGATGAAACCCATTTATTTGTGCAGGAATACAAATCAAGTGTAGTTAGACAAAGTGAAGGTGAAACTCTCTGACCATATCATATCCAACAAACTGTAAAACACCCTTCTAAACAGATGTTTTGGGTTTTTTTCACAACAAATGACATTGGAAGCTTAGTTCCTCTTAAAAGCATGATGAATTCTGTCAAATACATAGAAATATTATGCAGTAGGATTGTTCCATTTATGGAAACATTTGACGAAACATTTCAGTATGATTTGATCCCTTGACCCAAATTAAAATTGATCCAGGCTTTTATGCAAGATTTTTAAAATAAAAGTGCTTAATTGTCCAGGTAATTCACCTGACCTAAATCCCTTTGAGAACTTATGGCATATTCTCAAGAATCATTTAGCTAAGATGAATTGCACGACAACAGAACAAATGATAAAAAGTTCTATACAAGTGACTCCATGATGAGGAAGTCAAGAATATGAGCGCTACACTAGCGCAGTCAATGCCAAGACGTGTTGAAGAAGTCATTTCTGCTAAAGGAGGACGTACTTCGTATTAATATAGAGATTTATCAGTCTACTTAAGGTATGTAATGATTAAAAGCAAAGGTTTTAGAAAAAATCCTTTTTTTCCATTTGTCCCAATTAATTCGAACAGTATAGTATCTTAAACTTCAGAATATACGTTCTTCCTTGTGATAGCAGCTTAAAAGGCAAATTTGGATGGGAACATGGAGGACAGTGATGCCTCAACGGGTTTTATGCACACCAATCACCATTAATATACACGACGGTCTTAGGCTGGCTCGAAACCGCAATATTCCAATAATAGTCTATCATTTTGAAAATTAATGTTAATAACTGTGGTTATTTTATCAAAGCCTCTCATGATATTGAATTTTTATTACCAGATGTTGGTAAATATATGTTGATTGGTTAATGATTTTGGTTAATTTATTTTTATTTAATAAATAATAAAAAAAAGTTAATTTTTATTTTACGTTTACTGCCGATTTACCCCATTCTACCTTATATACAAATATAGTACGTAAATTCATTATCGTCAAAAATACAGAAAAAAAAAAAGTTATTTTAGGTATTTTTAAGAGTTTAATCTATCACATTTTTTTTTATTATACGTAACATTTAATAATAAATAATATAATATTCAATCAAGACGTTTTCAAATTTATAAGTATATTTTGTTTCGATTACATTATTTTTAAATTAAACGTTTATGTTAAACACTAATATAATGCAACAGTTAAAATTCTTTTTAATGTATAGTGATTCAGTTTTATGTCTGCGTGTGATTTGTGTTATTTTAGTACTTAAAGATAAACATGTAAATTTCAATTTTACTTGTAATTAGTTAGCATATCAGAATATCTCTCAACAGTCGACATTATTTACGCTTCAAACATTCCGCGCATTTAGTTAAAATATGTTACAAACATATACAGAATAATTAAATTAATGTTGCCGTACAAGCAAATGAAAATATACGTAATTTCCAACTGTATTACCTTTAGTAGTTTACATGTTACCTGTCAAATATCACGATTTAGCCAAGTATTCTAACTCTCAAAGTATCAAGTGTTATTATCCCTGTTTCAATATAATTAAAGGAATATATTTACTTTGTATAGGACAGAAAAAATAGTTCATCGAGCGTTTTTATGACATGTATTAGAAACAATATGAGAAAGTAACTTTAATTACACTAGTCGACAATATATATACATACATATATTATATATATATATATATATATATATATATATATATATATATATATATATATAGGGGGTAACAAAAATGAAATTAACTATTTTCAACTAATTTTGTAGTACAGAATTAAAACATAATAGTGAAAAATCTGTAACACGTACAGTTTTTTTTTTTTGTTGTTGTTCTGGTTATTTAATTTGTGCTGGAAGCAATGTACAAAAGTCTTCAGAAGACATGCATTATTACTATCAATACAATTAATTTAGCATGGAATACTGTTAATATGGAGATAATATACATATTGTAGACTAAGTAGAACATAAAAAATGGAAAATACACTAAATGATTGAATTGTTATTATTTCTTATTTTAAAACCAAAATAAAAAAAATTGGGTTTTTCACGTCTTGTGTTAAATGTCTACTTTGTGATTTTAATATGAATAGTTCACAAATACAGCAAAACTTATCGGGTACGGTTTTATAAGTTCTACACTGAAAACTTGCCATTTTCAGCATGAAACTTTAACTATAGAACAGCACAATCATACTTAACAAAAAAATATCTGTTAACTAGAATACCAGAAAAAAAAAAAAAAAAAAAAAAAAAAAAAACAGATAAGGTACGAATGCACGGTTGCCAAACAGGGGTTGCCAGCAGAGAGGATTGCCAGGAGGCAGGAATTGATAGCACGAAAGGTGATACAGTAGGCAGTGCCTGTGTGATACAGTAGGCAGCAAAAGTATCTGAGCACTAGCAATAATCCCTGTCTAAAAAAAAGTACACTTAATACTGCTTTGTTAAATAAATCCTTGTCGAGTCATGTTCTTAGTCAGTCTAGGAACATGATTCGACAAGCATTTATTTAACAAAATATAATTAAATGTACTTTTTTGATATCGGAATTATTGGCTAGTGCTCAGATACTTTTGCTGTCGACTGTACTGTAAAAAGCATATGTATATATACATACATATATATATATATATATATATATATATATATATATATATATATATGGAAACTTACCATTTCCTGATACTTTAACAAAAAAATGGAACAAACATGGTTGCCGGGACACTCAGTTGCCAGGACTCTGGGTTGCCAGCAGGAAGGGTTACCACCTGTAATACTGTGAAAATGATAAAAAATCGGGAAAATTGCCATTTTCTGATACTCTAACAGAAAAATGTGACGTGGTGGGACTTTTTTAGTTGCAGATATTTAAATAAAAATTGGAATTAATAATAAAAATAATAGTTTGACCGTTGTTACCGAACCACTGTAGACCAGTGTTATACATGAAACAAAATCTTTAATGAACATATAATTTTTAATCAATTTATGCATAACAGGCTTATACTTACATTTAAGATAACGGTTTGAGAGATGAATATATGTTTTTTGCTTAGTGTTGTAGCATATAAAAAATATTATTTTGGTCTAATTTAAGTTTCTTTCCTTCATAAATTTTAAAAGATAATACCACGATATGAAAATAAAGAATAACTAAGTGTAATGATCACTATTACCATCATATATTACAGATAATAATAAAAAAGGAAATTTTTACAAAAATAAATAAGAGATATTTTTTTAATGTGGGAAAAAAGCAACCACTGTCGTTATAAAACTGCGTCGAATTTGATCCGTCCGCAGCATATATTTTTCTAACAGAGCGACCCCAAATATTGAAACGTGATTTAATTCTTTACCTGTAAAAGAAAGGTGGACACGTGGACAGTAAAATTTGAAATCTCTCTCTCTCTCTCTCTCTATATATATATATATATATATATACATATATATATATATATATATATATATATATAAGAAATTAACTTATACTGACGAGAGATGCCTCAAGATTTTACAACATTTTAGGAATAAGGCATTTTTTTTCTTCTAAAACAGAAAGGAATATATTATAAAATATTCTTCGATAAATTGATATTTGACTATGACATACTGGTCATTGTTCAGAGCGGTCAAGCGTTAGATTGATTGGAATTTGTAAATGTATTCTGATGAATTTATAATGATACAACTCATACCATTCTGACTTTCAGTTGTTGAAATGAAAATGTAAAAATGCAGAAAATATTGTTTAGAAAATTTGTTGAAATTCGTTTTAGAAATAAAAATGGCGCTTAAGATTGAAATAGGTATGAAATTTCTCATCATTGTTTAATGATGGGTGTTTTGATAATTGCATATGAAAATATACACTAAGGGACAGAAAAAAAAAAAAAAAAAAAGCCACACTTGGAATGTATTTCTTTACTAATTTTACAACTGTTTACAAATGTCTCTTAGAATGCAGCGTTTTTTTCTGTTTTTTTAATAATTAAAAGAATATAGAAATACTTAAGGTCAATTCATTTCTTATGCCTACAACAAAGACGCAGTTGAAGCGAATAATAGGGGTCGTAATTTTTTATAAATCGCATAGTCACAAATTTTCGAAATTAAATGATCTACTCATAGACTTAACTAAACCAAATGTAAAATTTACATGGGATAAGCAACATTGGGTTTTTTACAAGTTACCTAAAATTTGATATTGAGTTTGGCCCAGTTATCCTCCCTGACCTTAAGCTCTAAATAAAACATTATTTGTATTTCAATTGAGTCTCGTGCAATTACTAGTTAATTAACCATTTGCGTTCGGCATATTTTCTGTAAGACACGCCTTTTGGCGTTTCTTTAAAACGTCACACGTATAGTTTCCAGCTTGCTACCTTTTGGCTACCGAAAAATTGTAATAATTTGTTTTATTTTACTTCATCATTAAATAAAATAAGTCTTTCTGTTTTAATTTTTTAGGTAGCCGAAAAGTAGCCTACAGTTACACGTTTTAGAAAAATAACATTTCATTTGCATAGGAACACCTTAAGGCGTGGCTCGATTTTTTAAAGTCCCCTCAAGAGGGACATACGAGCGATAAGGGTTAAGTTTAAGATGGGGTCTGCGGCAACGAAAACCTCACTATATATATATATATATATATATATATATATATATATATATATATATATATATATATATATGTATATATATATATATGTGTGTGTGTGTGTGTGTGTGTATCTGTATCTACATACCAACATATTTACATACCAACATATTTACAGATGTCTCTCAGAATGTAGCATTTTTTCTTTTAATAATCAGAAGAATATAGAAATACTTAAGATCAATTAATTTCCTATGCCTACAACAAAGATGCAGTTGAAGCATTTTATAGGGGTTGTAAATTTTTAATTTAATTTAATTTCGATTTCCCACTGTCTTTTATATATATATATATATTTTTTTAATATAATGTTTTGGGTTTCTCTGAATACGAAAGTCCATTTTTTGCGGTTCATCTGTATGCATACCAATCATCAACATATAAAAACATGTAACTGCAACGTACTCAAATTTTGATTGGTATGCGTTTGCCAAATGAAAAAATATATTAAAAATTAGTAAGTTTCAAGGCAAATTAATAACAGCCATAGTTCTTATTTATTAAAACAAAATTTAGGCATTATAATTGAACGGTGGGTAGAGGGTGGCGGCAGCCCCCTAGCTAGGTCCCGACTATGCTTTTCGAAGACCCGGGGCACTGATACTATTTGGAGGCTCCCTTACCCTGCTCTAAATAGCTCGCCAAAAGGACCCATTCTCAAAAACAAAAATAAATAAATAATAAATAAAAATAGTGAATTTGAAAAAAAAAAAATCCTTCTAATGACTTCTATTTCCTCACTTCTAAACAACGTATAACAAAATCATTAGTTTTATGTTCAAGATAAATGAAAAACTGAAGCACATTCATCAGCCAATATTTAGGAAATTAGTCACAAAATTTAATAATTGTTTAAGCTCTCTAATAAAACATTGAAAGAAAAATTTAATAAATTTTTGTTTTTAATAGACATATAATGAAAAAAAAAAAAAATATATATATATATATTATTATTTCTCAATTTTTGGAAATGAGGCCCCTTAAATTTGGAGGCCCTGGGCCAGTGCCCCATGTGCCCGTGCTATGATCTGGCCCTGCCCCTAGCACAGAATTATATTTCAAATAAAACTGTCCGTAAACCAACTTTAAAATATTTTGAAGGTGGATTTAGTTCATAAACTCACAGTTGTAAAACTCAGTTATTTTACATTGTTGATATTAGGTCTTAATCTGCAATCTGTATTTATAACATTGAAGTGCCAGGTATGCGAAAGTCGTGTCAGTGACACACGAGATTATTTTGTTAAATTACAAGAAAATGATTACTTGATTAAAACAAGATTTTTTTTTTCTAAACACAGACACGGCCAATATCACAAATACAGTCGTTTAACTGAAAATAAAAAATCATAACAACTAATTATTACCTGCTGTCTTTTTGTCTAGATCTCATAAACACGCTGGAAAAAAAAATGGCCCTTTATATATCTGTTTTGGTATTTAAAAATCACCTTTATAATGAAAAAAAAAAAAAAAAAACACTATTCTATTTAACAGCGCTACATTGAAATTCGTAAATAATAATAATAATAATAATAATAATAATAATAATAAATAAATAATAAATAAATAAAAACTTCGTCTAGCAGTTTTAACAACGAAATGGTTAGTATAATTATCTGGTTATTTATTTGAATTTGAACACGTATCATATTCACCAATTGTTTTGGCAGATTATTTATCTAGATTTCATAAAATAAACAAAATTTCATGACAAATCTTTAATTAATTTTTAGTTCTCAACCGCTTTCTATTTTATAAAATGGAACACATTTCATTAATCAATTTGCCGTCGTTTGCAATCGTTTTTAAACAAAAACAATTCAATAATTTGCTTTTGTTCAGGTAACTGTAATAATTGTAATTGTAATAATTCTCACTGTATTGTAATAATTCTCACTCAAGTAATTGTAATAATTCTCACTGGAAATCAACACGTTTGTAAATAAACAAAAAATGATTATGAATTGTCAATAATTTATTTATAAGGAAATATTAAGAAAGTGCATTTCGAATATCAGTGATATATATATATATATATATATATATATATATCAATCCGGATTTGAATAATAATACATTTTGATTTTTCAATGCTAAGTGAAATTCTTTAGAGTCCAAAATTCTAGCTATTTAACACATTCCTCTCTTTTTTTTTTCTTTTACAAAATCATATGGCGTTTTGTCAAATAGATATTTTTGGAAGGGTATGTATAGAGACACATTAAAACTATTTGCACCATGCACTTTGTATCTTCAAAATAATCATCATAAAACAGTACTTGCTTATCTGCAATCCAGCTATATGCTACACTTTATTTAAGAGAAATCTCCTTCCTTAATGCAATGAGTTTTAGTTCTCTTCTGTACAAGGACACGATTTGTTGGGTTTGATTGAAAATTTTAGTGTAACAGTACTATATGGCGTACTGATTTGGAATTCCGAATTTCGGCTTCTTGTTACTATTTGTTCTTGAGTTACGATGAGAACTGTACTATAGATTGTTAAACCAGGTTCCAGCTTTGAAAGAGCCGTATCGTACTTCCTAACAAGAGAAATGTAGAAGTTATACTCTTCAGAATAAACAGCAATGAATCCATTTATACCAAGTTCAAGAAGATATATCTTTCAACACACACACACACAAGATAAAATAAAATAAAATAAAATAATCCTTCATCCAAAACTGCAAAATAAAGATGACGATAATAATTTCACCACGTTAATTCAGGCACGGAGGGAGAGGACGCCTATTATAAAAATATGTAGTTTATTCGATCAAGACAAACGGAAAAGTGTCGAGAGATTTTTGTCAGTCACAAAGCAGATAGCGCCAACCGAAAAAGTTGTCGTACTTAAAATTAAGCCAGAAAGAATGCCAAACCATTTCTTTGTTTCCCGCACAACTTAGTACAACATTTTTTAACATAATTTGCCGTTATCAAACTCAAACTAATTTGGCATAAAAAATACACGCCAGCTGTCAATCAAACCAACGGACGTAGACGATAGGGTTTAGAAAACCCACGTAGCCAACAGCACTCTTTATTTTAGCCCTTAATTTCCAATCTGTATTTATAGTATTAAATTTCAGGATAAGAGAAAGTCGTGTAAGTGACGCACCAGATTTTACTTATAACTGATTTTGTTTTCATTAATTTTCAAATTCACAACTTCATTTTGCAGGTCTTATCTTATTAATATTTTATTATTAGTAGATAAGATATTTTCTTTTCTGTCGTCCATTGAAAGTTTTATGTTTGATTTTTAAAATAACACTCGTTTTAAACGTATTTAGAATAATAAACGTCATAAAAAATTTGCAGATGTATCAATATACATTATGCATTACATTTACCTTTTATTTTTCCAAAGACGCTTGAAATCTTTTACCGTACATTTTTCAAAAAATGACATCTTCAGCGTTTCAGAGTGCGATAAATAATGGTTTTACCTAAGCTTACTTTTATTACTTTATTGGATGCATCTTTCTTTTTTTTTTACATTAAGCCATTATGACATGACGTAATATTTAGTTGAAGAGAGAATATATGTATACATCTTAAAGCTAAAAAGAAAGTAAAAAGTGATATATTAAGTGTAAAATAAAAGAGTAGTTTCCATATAAGATTTTAAGAATTCCATTAGTTATAAATAGAAAGATGGATAGTTTTCTTTTCCATTACGTTGTCAAATATTCTATTTTTAGTTAAAATTTATTATTAAACGTTGTAAGTTGAATTTTTCAGAAGCTAAATGCCGATAACTATTTTTACTTTCTTCTATATGTAATATAGAGAAAGTATTGGATTCGTGAAAATTTCCGACCTCGGGTTTTTGATGAATTTACACGTTTTGAGAGCTGTAGAACGCGATTTGACCATTTTTAGAAAATGTCTGTCTGTCTGTCTGTCTGTGTGTGTGTGTGTGTGTGTGTGTGTGTGTGTGTGTGTGATAAAATTTTGTGGCAACTGTATCTCAAAAACTACTGCACAGAATTTCATACAAATTGGTATGTAGTTGCACCTTGACATAAATTAGTGCGTATCAACTTTTGGTAAAAATTGTCTTACAGGTTGCGTTGCCATCCCGCTTTTTCTAAATTTTTAACATGGTGATATAGGACAAAATTTTGTATAAATGTGCATAAAGAGAATTATTTTTTAGTAATCATTATGAATTTTACAAGAATTATTTATAATAGAGATAGTTAACTGCGAAAAAATTTTTGTATGCGTAGGAACCTCGCCACCCCCCCTGGGTGGGAATTCCCCCCTCGAGGGGAGTAAATTTTCAAGATGGGTATCTTTCGAAAGGTCTCGTCAATACCTTTAAAACGAATGGTTGAACTATAAATCTGTGATAATTTAAAACAAAGATATCGTTTTTTTTTTTTTACTTTTAACAAAAAAAAAAAACTTAGAAAAAAATCGTTTTTTTTTTTTTTTTTTTTTTTTTTTTTAACGAAATTTAACCAGACTTGGTATTTAGTTGACCCCTGACATAAACTGAGGCTGATTAGATTTGGGGATCAATCGCTCAACAGGTGCCGCTGTGATCGTATTTTTTCTAAACTTTTAACATGGCAGTGTGGGGGGGTGTGTGTAAATTTTCAAGATCGGTATCTTTCGAAAGGTCTCGTCAATACCTTTAAAACGAATGGTTGGACTATAAATATGTGGTAATTTAAAACAAAGTTATCGATTTTTTTTACTTTTAACGAAAAAAAAACTTCGAAAAAAATCGTATTTTTTTTTTTTTTTTTTTTTTTTTTTTTTTTTTTTAAATATTCTTACTGCGTGAATTTGTATAATAAAATACAGAAGAAAGTCTTGTGGTGGCCACAACATACTAGTTCATATTTTTTTCGTATCTAAATGCATATTTAGTTTTTTCATAACGTAAAGAAATAAATTTATATATACATTATAAAGTATTTCCTTTACCAAATAATAACAAGGCAGCAGTAATTTTACATGGAACTTTCACTTAAAAAAAAAAAAAAAAAAAAAAAAAAAAACAGAATTTATGTTTTTTTCTCCCCTTTCATATACATATATATATACATATATATATATATATATATATATACACACATATATATATATATATATATATATATATACATACACATACATATATACATACATATATATATATTCGTAAATATAGAATAGAGTAATTATATTATAAAACATTGACACGACACAATATTTTATTAACAGCTTTCAAAGGTAAATATAGGCAAAATTTAGAAGACCAATACTTCATAATAACACTTAAAAAAAAAAAAATTAAAACAATTTTAAATTTTCAACAATCGAATTGATTGCAAACATAAAATTTTGTGTTTTTCATATTTTCTCAAAAAAAAAAAAAAAAAATAAATTAAATAAAATAAAATAAAAATGTCATGCTAAAGATTCTTGTATGAATATCTAAGCAACCAGAATCTTATAATCACAATTAGTATTATCTTTATTTATACACAGTTTTTCAATCATTTAAATCTAGTATCTACTTAATAACAAAAGTCCAAGTGCCCAAAACTAACACTGAAAATGATATCATAGCTAACACCATATTGGAATGAATAAATAAATAAATAAATAAAATAAATTGTTACCTTACATGCATACAAACTAAATAAAAAAAACAAAAAACAAAAGAAAATTATTCATTATTTACATGGTTTTAGAAGATTCCTTCATTGCCCAAATAATAAATTAGATACAAAATTCATTGATTCATTTACAAATACTTATTTTAACAATTTATTTCAGTATAATACAGAATAATTGTTTTCATTGTAGAAAATAAAACTTGATAATCCAGAATTATCCATCCATGAAAGAAAACAACTTCTATTTTTAAAATAACTTTTTTGTTAATAAACGGAATTTTTATGTGCCAAGGGAAAACATGAATATTATACTAAATACATAAAATTCAATTACGTCACGAGAAATTTTTTAAATAAAAAATAAACACACACATAATTGTAAAATTTCAAGTACAGTATTATGATGCTATTTTAGAATTCTTGGAGAGCTTTTGTACTTCAAAAGATATAATATAATGATGCATTAGACGACGCCTTTTGCTTTAAATAATACGTTCACGCCTATGTATAATATTAACTCCAAATAAAGTGATCAGAATACAATGACCACAACATTCCAGTAGACGATGCTACCTCGCAGCAGTAGCTGCACAATTTGTGTTGTCACCCAGTACTTTCCAATACTGCTCAAGTATTTTTAATAATAGATTTTTTTTTTTTTTACATTCTAAAGGGGAGCTTTTAGAATGTAAAATACGAGGGAAAAAAGCTAAAAATCCATAGAAAAAGCATGGGACGAAAACGCAAAAAACTCACAATTCCAAGTGTGTAAAAAAAAAAAAAAAAAGGCTAACACCGGAAAGAATAATAGGAAAAAATTGACTAAAAAGAGAAAATGGTAGGGGTAGGTTGGGGGATTAAAGCTATCATAGATTGTTTAATATATCTCATCTATATTTATGTATAAAAAAAGTTTCGTTTATAATATATATATATATATATATATATATGTATATGAACACCAGGTAAAATGCTTTTAATGATTACATATTTTATATAATAACAGAATAACTTGAGATGTAATTTTGCGCTCTATTTCTGTAGTTTTTGAAAATAGTAATTTGAAGTAAGAAAATTATAGAATATTTTTATTTTTTAGATTGTATGTCAATATCTGTATACAAGATAAATCAGGGTTTATACCAATTATACCTTACAAGTTGACATGGCACATAAAATTTTGATAACAAATATTAATTTAATGTAATTTAACTTAAATTAAAGTCAGGGAGAGAAAGAGGGAAGAAAAAAAAAAGTAAGAACATAGATTGTGGAATAAACATCAACTGCTTAGTGCATTTCAATACACGTAAGATGTTTTTTCTCTGAATACCTAGAACCATTAATATTGGATCACAATAGAAATTTTTAAAAAATATTTTAATTTAAAATTTAAAGCAGAATTTTTTATTGTTAGCGAATTCTGTTTATTGAAAAGATACATTTCCATTTACAAACGTCATTTTCTTTTTCTAAAACGTTAGACTTTATCATATTTGTAAACCTTAAATTTCATAATTAAAATTTTCCTTATAGTAGAAAATTGGTTGGTTGGTTGGTTGGCTTTTAGTGGCGCAAGGTCCACTATGGGACATACTGCGCCAAACAGTTATATAAAATAAAGCAGAAACAATAGCTTCTGGATGGGTTTACCCATCCAGACTGTCATTTAAAAGGATCTACATTAAAAATACAAAATAAGAAAAGATAAAAAGTCTGAATAATTTAAAAAGTGAAAGCAACATAAAAACAAAAAATAAACAGTGAGTAATAAATTGGAATAATAGTGATGCATAAATTATATTAAAAATATATTTTAGTTTGCAAAATTTTAAATCAAATGAAAAAGAAAGTATCTTTCAGATTTATGAACTATGATTTATTTTAAATAAATGCTAGTTTATTTATATTTACTTATTTATTTATTTATTTATTTTTTATGATTAACTGTGCAAATAGTGATGTGTTTCGAAATGAAGTTTTCAACATTTCCTGTTATAATACTTTTCCCCCTTTCTTCCGTTAGATTGATTGATACAAATGAAATTATCTAGGAAATTAAATGAAACTTTTGATACGTAATAATTTATTTTCTTTTGTGATGAATGAAATGTAACATTTAATTGTTACTTATTTCTTTCCTTTTTGAACAAAGTTTACGTGTCATGGTTGTCAAAAACTTATTTGAAAGGTATTTTTTCTTTTGCATTATACTAACTATTCATAATTTGTAAAATCGTAAAAAAATGAAAAAAATAAATTTAATTTTTAAGAAATTTTCGATAAGAAATTTTAACTTATATGCTGTTTTCATCTGTGTCTTTCAGTACGTACATACGCACATACACACACATATATATAAATAAACTGGTCCAATATTTTTTTTTTAGCCTGAAGCGAACACTCATACTCAAACATTGAGTTATAAGTGTTGGGTGAGTGCAAAAGTTCTACCCGTTTTTATTACCCTTAAAGAAGAGAAACTAAATGCCTAATGAACAGTACCTATTATTATGCATAGTCCCCATTGCTATTTATGACCTCTTGCCATCTTTCTGGTAGGAGATAATCACACGTCAGTAAAATTCCAGCGATTTCGAGTCAAAAAGTGTTGGATGGCAAATTTCCCAGCATCAATATCACCAAAGATTCTCTGACTGAAAGAATTGTTCAACGCACAAAATAGGTGATATACAGTTGGTGCCAAGTCAGGAAAACAGGGAGGGTGGGGTTAAATCTCCTAACCAAAGACCAGTAACTTTTGGCGAGTGATGACAACAGCATGTGGCCTGGCGTTATCATGATGAATGATAACACCGCGACGATTGGTGAGAGCTCGCCGCTTTGCTAACAAATTTGATTTCAGCCTGTCTAATTGTAGACTGTAGAAGGCAGCATTGATGGTTTGGTTGAGTGGCAGGACCTCCCAGTGAATTTTTCCTTGTGCAGCCCACCACAAATTCAATAACACATTCTTGGGATGATGATCAGCTTTCAAAGTCGATGCAGGCGGATCAGAAGTGTGACACACAGAACTACGATGCTTTACGTTACGATACATAACTCACTTTTTCTCTCCTGTGACAATTCGTGTCATGAATGGGTCATTTTTGTTCCAAGAAAGCAAGAAAACACAGGTGTCGATTTGGTCATCCCGTTGATTAGCTGTCAGATTATGTGGAACCTAACGATCCAACTTTCGCGTAAAATACAACTTAACCAGCCGTCTCTCGACAGTTGTCTGGTGTACCTTGAAGGTCTACGCTAATTCTTGCACGGTTGGGTTCTGGTTGTTCCGTATGACTTGGTCAATATCGTCGTCTCCAAGTGTGATTGTCTTCCATTCCTAGCCTGATCTTTGCAGCTTCTGTCTTCTTCCCTAAATTTACGAAACCATCGACGCCATGTGCTTTCGTCTATTGTAACCTCCCCAGAAACTTTACAAACATTGCGACATGCTGCGGCAGCGGCTGCCATACTCTTTTTAATCGAACTCGTATAACAAACAATATCTTGCTCCTTTTCGCTTTCCATGTTACACCATCTGATACTTTTGGGCCACGGTAAACCAGTCGGTAGAGCGCGGCCTCGTAATTGGAAGATTGTGGGTTCGGTACTCGTGCCGGTCAAAGACTGTCGTGTACACTAATGGTGGCTGGTGCACGTAAAATCTGTCGTGGCTGCAATGTCCTCCATGTTCCCATCAAAAATTATACCTCTGGGGGTCACCAAAGCGGGAGAGTCATCCATTCCGTGGAGGATCAAAATTGTGATGGCATGTCTCTTAACCACCTCTAGGTGTGTGTCCCAGACCGTCGCCAAATGCGCAACTGCGCAGCCCTAGTGCGACGAAAAACCCAACCATCCAACCATCATCTATCTGATTTTTTTTTTTGAGATGATTAACTTTGCGAGACATGATGCATTTATATCTGAGGCATCCACCCGTTTGATTGGCCGACGATTTACGTCATTGCAATGTCATGTGTGACGTCAATTCCATTGCAAATTTACATATCCAAAAATGGGTAAAACTTTCGTACTCACCCAATAGATATCATTTCAATTATTGCAGACTGAAAAATAACGCAAAACATAAATTAATAATTAAATAAATTTTCACTATGAAACGGAAAAAGAAAAAAAAACCATGAAAATTTATTATTATTATTTTTTTAACTAAATTTTAATATGTCATATGTTACATGTTTATTATCAACCACTATATAATTGAATTGTTCTATACTCCCTTCATGTTTTATTATTGTAAAATGAAATTTAGTTATTTTAATTTTATGTTGTTGTTGAAAGAAATTTTAATTTATGTAACAAACATAAAAGTACACGTGTAGCATTATTATTGAAAAAAAAAATAATTTGAAGACAGTTTTGAATGACGAGTATTCACTTTACATTATTTACCAAATTTAAACTCCTTTGATCTCTTAATTTACTTAGTATCAATAATAATAAGAATAGTTGAATTATTACATCGGGAGTTACATAACAGTGTATTTCCTCACAAAATTATTTTTCTCCCTAGAGCAAACGAAATGTTTCTCTAGAGTTGGCTAACCCTAGCATCAGGCCTAAGTACTGTTTTATTTTTACGAATCTCCGTTTTATTTACTCTCTTTATTTCTACTATCCTACGTTTTATTTACTCACGAATCTCCTCTCGAAATTATGAACTGCCGTTTTTTATATTTTATTATTTGGCTATTTTTATTAAGTTTTATCGTTTTTTATTACTTTTGTTAGTTCAGTTGCTGACTTCTGACGGGATGCCCAAAAGCGATACCGGATTGGTCAGAGCCTCGCGCTCTGATTGGCCGGGTCACCTAGGACATAATTCCGTCGTTTTTAGCTCTAAATTTTTCAGAGAGGATTGAGAATAACTTGCTGTTTGCTGATTGGTCCACGGATCCACCTCAGAACTTAGTTTCTGGATGGAAACCGGGATTCGATCTGAAACTGCATTTTATTTCTCTTTAATCCTCCTCTGTATTTCATTTTTATTTTTTGATAGAATTCTTAGGGAAAAAAATGTATGCCCCCCCTTTTTTTTTATTAATTGCGGGACTCCGAGCGATTTCCTGTGCCCCTTGGGGCGCCCTGCTCAGCTCTTTATTCATTTTCGCCGTCCAGACTGTCTTCGTCAACGCACGCAGCTGTTTTCTGCTGCACTTATATTTTCAAGGAGATTTTAATTTTAAATCTTTTTTTTATTAATTCTCTCTCTCTCTCTTTTTTTTTTTTTAATCACCTGCTGCTTCACTCAAATTATATTTCCCTGCTAACGCGGGGGAGTTTCTGAGACTAAATTCTAAATTTATTTTTTAATTAAAAAGCCTTCGGCTTTTTAATATTTTCTTTTCTGTAAAATTATTTTTATGTTTTTTGGCACTTTCGATGGAGGTAAGCAACGGTTGCGACCGATTGCAGGTACTCCGAAGCAACTACGTTGACGTTGAATAAGAATAAAGTCTTGCCTTATATACGCATGCATGGTATGCTATATAAAAGATTATAGAAATAAAGTTTTTATTTCCTATACTTTGAACTACTTGTCCAGACAAATAAAGGGAAAATAATATTATAAAGATGTATTTTTAGTCCAAATACGTAGTACTGATATATGTTTAGTACAGATATTGTTGACTACAGATAAAATTTTGCACGTATACATTTTGAGTCTGTTGACATAAACATTTTGTTTAATTTAGTCGTAAAACCGTTATCATTAGTTAACTCATTTACATTTAAAGATAAATAATTAAATACATTGGTAAAGTATACAAGGTAGATAAGGGGAAGATGCCGCAATTTGTGTTTAATATTATTTTCAATATTAGTTGTATTTGCTATTTATTGATCTTTTGTGAAGATGCTTTCTAGTACATATTAAAAATATATTTAGCTTCAAAAGTAATATAAAAACATTGAACTAAAAGTTTTCTTTAACGCTTTCGTTACACCATCTTAGCCCAATTCTGAAATAAGATGGATATCTACATTTGGGTAAAATGGCTTATTAGGTTTGAACGTAAAATATACATTTCTATGAAAAATTATATATTTATTTTAAAACACGCGATAAGAACAAACAAAACTAATAGAAAATACTGTCTGTTATCTAATTTAATATTTTGCTATAGTCAATGGTCAGATGCAATTTACAACAACAAAAAAGACAACCAGGCTTCTCACACCAAAAATTTTTATCCTCTTACTTCAAAACGTTGAACAAGACGTTAATTCCCCTTACGAACTTGCAAAAAAGGGAGCAGACCTTCTTCAAAGGTTGGTCTGAAAGGTCAGACTTTGTCCTTTTACAAGTTACCTGAATTGTTTTTTCCTGTCTGAACTACGGTTTTCATAACTAAATAAATAAGGGACAAGATATAAACACACGCACACACACACACACATATATATATATATATATATATATATTACTGATAAAGAAAGAAGGACTATCATACCAAATTAACATTAAATTTCCTAAAATTTCGAAAAAAGCATTATGCATCACGTTACGGATCTTCAATGCGTGACCTGCATCTCCCTACGGGGCCTATGCATAAGCGAACCACATAGTATAGAATATTTAGCTACATACCATACTTTAGCTACATAGCACAGTGTTATTTCCAGTAAAATGTACCTATTTGCACAAGGATGTATCAAATACATAATAATCACACATTTTACACTTTATTTATAATCTCCTTTAATAAACGCTTAAAAATTAGGGATGAAAACTGTTATCACGTCTTTAATTTTTAGTTTACCGAACATGGAAAGAATTGTAAACATGAGAAAAATTCGACTTTGAGATTTTGATGAATTTATACATTTTGAGGTCCTCTGAATTCACTTTTGCTATTTTTATGGTGATACATTTATGTGTGTGTATGTGTATTAGTGAACACGACGACGTCTAAACGCTTTGTTCAAATGAGCTAAATGTTGACTCTAATCTTATTGCTTTTGATGAATCTTGCAGTTGTACATATTTTACAGAGATACAAAGAAAATTATTTATCATTATGGCCTATAGGCACAAATTATTTAGAGCCTAAACGAATTATACGAATAAAATGAAAATTTATACACATAGTATAGGTCACCGTCGCACGCACGTATAGATTTTGGGTGAAGATAACAGTAATTGTGTTTTTACAGAGACACAAAGGAAAATATTTTATCGGAAAAAAATATTTAAAGGGCGATATCGCCTAATTACATTATTCGATTGGTCTAAAAATTTATACACATGTTATAGATTACTATCGCACGAATAAAATAGATTTCGTGAATCTAGCATTTATAGAGTTTTACAAGAACACAACATTTTTTTTTTTTTTTAATCATTATGACCTATTAGCTCAAATTGTTTGAAGTGCATTAAATTTAACAACATACTATACAGTGAAAAATATTCAACCACTCTAATGTAATTTTCTCTTTTGTTTATTTAACGTCTTCTCTTATTTAAATTTATTTAAACAATCGTTAATTTCATAATGTTCGGAAAGTCGAGTGGAGTCACTCCAGATTTTTAAATTTATCGAAATCTTAAAATCAAATTAAAAATTTTGAAATTAAACAAGATATTATTCAAACAAAACTTCAAGATTATTAGTTTCATACCGACATCATGTTGAAGAATAAACTAAAAAAGAAAAAGATTTCGTAAGGCTCGGTCGAAATTTAATTTTGTCTTAGGCTAAGATACATGAATGATAATCACGCGTCTAAAATTCTTCAGCAAATGTGTAATGAGATTAAGATTTCGAAATTTCAGCGTAACAAATATTGACGCCTTTAATGTTTTATGCATTAACATTGTCAGAAAATGACGATACATATCTATGCTAAACATTTCTATAGAGAACTGTTAAATCTTATAGAAATTCCATTAAAATAAAAGCCTCTCAACCGAATGTTATCAAAATTGAAACGATATCGAAAAATGAAAACGATTTTGTTTTTTAGTTATTATTTTAAAGGTTAAATATTATTATTTTTTATTTATATTATTCCTAAATTATTATTTAGAAGTATTTAAAATTTTGATTTTAAATACTTCAAAGAGAAAAAAAAATACCATAATGTACAGTCGGTAACAAAAGTGTCCGAACGCTAGCAAAAATTCCTATGTAAAAATAGTACACTTCATACGGTTTTGTTATATAAATCCTTATCGAATCATGTTCTCAGGCTGACTAAGAACAGGATTCGACAAGGATTTATTTTACAAAACCGTATGAAGTGTACTTGTTTTACATAAGAATTTTTGCTAGTGTTCGGACACTTTTGTTACCGACTGTATATATATATATATATATATATATATATATATATATATCATTGTAAGAGTGAATTATCTCCATGGAAATTGATTTTGAAATAACGAATTCTTTTCGCATTTATGCGTAGTAAAAGAAAGTCAAGATTCAGTAAATGCTATCGACTTTTGTGTTTAATACAAATCATAGTGATCGTTACCGACTGTATCTAATGAAGTGTCTTTTTCATGAGACGATCTGCGAATAAATCAAAAGTTGCACAAGATTGGACTTGAATAGCAACAATTTTTGAAAAAAAAAAAAAAAAAGAATACTAAGGTAAAGATATCAGTGTTTCGCACCCCTATTATTTGCAACAGTGATTGCAACCGCCACAAAAGAAATATTTATGTGCTGAATAAGCGAAATAATAAGCGTTTCATAACATTTATGAATTTTAATCCGACCACGTCCGGTAGGATTCAGATTCACAATTGTTAATGAAGCTTATTTTAACATTCCTTTTAAAAGGATGGTAACTATTCTTATAAATATTTAGGGGAGGCGAACGCTGGTGTCTTTACCTAACAAGCTTACAATAAATATTCAGTAGTTATTTAATTATAGTCGTGCAAAATGTATTAGAAATTGTCGATAAGTTTTTATCTAATCATAATACTGTTTACAGGGAATTGTTCATAACTATAATACATTTATGGAAATGAAAGTTTCAGGTAAGAATATTACAAGAATAGATGAAAAGTTGAAAAATGAAAAATGAAGATTGTTCTTTCTCATGTACGTAAAATTTAATGATTGAATATATTGCTACGAAATAATCTTAAGATTTTAGAACTAGAGATAATATATCACAGGAAATACTCTTTTTATAACACTAGTCGAGCGTCATTCAAACATTTCAATGAATCTAATTTAAATCGCAACATTTGCTGAAAAAAATTATTAATTAAGAATAAAAAATGAATGGTTATTTGTACATAGTTATGTAATTTATACAATTTCATTTTCCCAATGGAAATTTAAATTAAATTTTAATTCATTTTTTGATTATATTTAGAAGATTTAGAAGATTTAGAGCATTTCTTATTTCTACCGAAATATGAAATTACAAGCACTATGCTTTTAATAATTTGTTTTTACTCGTATAAAACTATAGGAGTAAAAACAAATGTATTAATTAAGTAATGTAGGTAAAAGTTGTAGCTGCATTTTAATAAGATTAATTTTGCATAATTTAGAAGTGAAGATACATTCATATTAAAGGACAACATATACTCATAACTTACAAGTTTACTGTAAACAGTTAAAGCATAATCTCATAAGTTGAAATTTTTCTAAAAAATCCACGTGTCATAGTACTTATAATTAAAAGAGCATTAAAAGTCAAGACAGCTCTTTAAAAACCCGTTACATATTTATTAAAATGATATTTTACAAAGTTTTTCGCCAAAAACATGTGGCATCTTCAGGTATATACAAGTTACAAATGATATATGGTAGTAAACTAGAAATTTATATACCATGGGACAGGTGTCAGTTATAGTTGTTAACAGCTAGTTAAAAATATTACTCATCACCAGAGGAATTTACAGTCGAAGGTTGCTGACAACGGAGACTTCGTAAATTTGTAGCTAAGAGCTGAGTACAAACTCCAACATCCCTTCTACTTAGCTCTTAGGTACAATATTTACGAAGTCTTCGTTATCAGCAACCTTCGACTGGGAATTACTCTGGTGATGAGAAATATTTTTAACTAGCTGTTAACAACTATGACCGACACCTGTCCCGTGAAATATAAATTGCTGGTCTACCACCATATATCATTTGTAACTTATATATACCTGAAGATGCCACATATTTATGACGAAAAGTATTGTAAAATACGGTTTTAATAAATATATAACAAGTTTTTAAAATGTTGTCTTGGCTTTTAATGCTATTTTAATTACAGTAAACAGTTAGCAAAAATTAGCCTGTAATTAAATAGTTTATACAAACGCATTATCTCAATGTAAAGTTAATGTAAATTTGTTGATTTATTTAAGAATCTTTTCATTGTTTAAGAACGTTTTTAAATTTTCTGATAAAACACAAATTCAATATGTTCTTCTTACGCAGAAGGAAGTGAAAGAAAAATTATAATTTTTAATGTTTTGATGAATTTGTGGACATTTTGCAATCTGAAATTTAAGCTAGATAATGCCCATAATTTTGTTGTTTATGTAACATGTTTTATTTTTCATTACTAACTTTAACATAAAAATAATAAAAATGCATAATAAAGCTTTAGAAGTATATAACAATCAATAAACTTAAAAGAATATGTTTTTTAGTTACAATTAACCTAACAAAGCAATATTTTCTGAGAAAAAGAATCAGAGTGCAAGTTCAATCATAAATTATATTTAATAGTGGCTATTTTCAGAGACATTGTTTATAATTACAGGGTGTACTTTTTAATATTTTGGAACATTTGAAATATTTTAAGAATGGAATATTACATGTAACTGCCAATTCTTATGTTATACTAAATGTAACCAATAAAGGAACCAAGCCATTAAATAAATAAAAAAAGTATAAGTTTTTTTTTTTTTTTTTGAGGTACTAAACATGCATTGAAATACATATTTTACACTGGCTTCCAACAGCAACTCATTCAAACACCATTATTTCCAAACAGAAATTTATTTTTCAAAAACTTTTAAATGTATCAATAAAATTAAATATTTAAAAGTAGTGATATTAAAAGAATTATCTGTGGCAACCCTTATTATAAGATATACATTTATTTATTTTTTTTATAATAACCAATACTTTTTAAATAAAATAAAATTTAAAGTTATTGAAGCCATTACATAATTTTTGATATTAATTTTTAATATTGTACATTTTGCTGTAAACACCCTTAGTCGTTTATAATTAAAATTTAATCACATTATTATACAGAAATTTTAATTAAATACTGGATTTCAGAATTTAATACATGTCAAAATAAAGGAGATAAACTTAAGATGAACTTTATACTTGAGGTACTCTGCTTAATCGATAATCAGAATTTAGCTATCCATCATGTACGTCGAATTCATGATTTTAGGATTAAAGACTGAATGATGCTTAATCTGAAACATCAAGTTCTTCAAATAAATTCTAGAAAAGTTTAAGACAATCATTTCTAGAAGATTTTAATAAAAAATAAATATTCATTTAAATATTTCCTGCTCATAAATGAGATTTTTTTAAAATTAAAGTATGATTAATAATAATGGAACAAAAAATATTTATTGCATTTTAAAGGAACAAAATGTCACAAAATTATATTAAAGGTTCAGTGTTTGAAGCAAAATTTTAAATAAATATTAACAAATATTTAAAAAGTAAATGAATGATTTTTTTTTCCATATTTGTTTGGATTACACAGGGCTCACGCGACATTATATTTATTAAGCAAACTTTGTTATACTTATTTTTCAATTACAATTCATTTTTATTAAAATGAAAGTTTTCGATTAAAAACTATTGATATTTAAAATCTAGGATGTATCATTTTTGAGTAAGTATATATTTTAATACTCTAAATACATATGCAGTATGTTTTTAAAGATATTTTGTAAAGTTACAGTACAAAATGCACATATTAAACACTAATTATTTCGTAATGTTCACGAGTAAACGTATGCCTACTATCCCACGTCGACATCATGATAAACACACCAATATCTTATAACAAATGACAGTGAGCTATATGGATTAAGGATATATGATAAAACGAGGTTTCTAGACTCTGTGTTATACCCTCATTGGAAGCCTTTATAAAGAATTCTGACTTTTACTTTTGATAGCGTTGGAGAAACCAGCAAAAATCCCGAACGGTTGTACGTGGATCATGGCGACATGGGTTCGAACTAGGTGCATCTTGTATACTTTACATTAAAAAACCAAAACAAATAAGAAAATCTGTTTTTTGAGCTCGAGATATTCTATGTATATCGGTTAATTTTTAAACAGTTCATATTGAGTTACAATATAAGATTATGATAGTCGTCATAATATTAAATATACATTGCGTTATAAAACTGTATATTTTTTCTAAACGTAAATTTTACTAAACACACCAAAAAATGTTATTTTGAGAATGTTAAACATATTCTAAATTTTGGTTGGTACATATAAATATAAGGGATAAATTCCACAATGCAGTGATACAAACTACATATTTTATTAATATTTAAAGTACCGATTTCTCAAATTTTAAAATTCTGAATTATTGCTTTTATGAACCAGGCTGCCAGTATACTGCCTCGACAAAAATTAATGGATAATATCCGGTTTTTTAAGTTCGAGGCTAAATTATCCCCATTATGTGATTTCTAATTTTCCATTTCCCTGTAGTTTCCCCATTGGATACAGATAGTTCTGTAAAAAATGCAAATTTTCCCTTTTCAAAACAAGTATAAACATAAAAATGTTGCAGTTTTCCCTGGAAATGTCAAGTGTTTAATGGCAGAACATATATATATATATATATATATATATATATATATATATATATATATCGGTAAATTGACTGAAAGTTGTTTTCACTGGATATATAAATAATAATAATAATAATAATAAAATAATATAATATAAAATAAATAAATAAATAAAATAAAATAAAATCACGCTAAACATTGGCTGATTCGGATGCTAATATGATATTGACCTTCTTTCTTCCTTTTTTTTTTTTTTTTTTTTTTTTTTCTTAGGCATAGTTAACCCCTTGTGCGCTTATCCGGACCTGAGTAACTGCCTAGAGATAGAGTCAGGGGGGCAATGACTGAGCTCGGCTATGAGAAATGCAGAACCAATTTCAAGGTAATTTTTATTTTCATTTTTTTTTTCTTCAAAATGTGAATGTTCTGCTATTATTTTATATACATACATATCAATATAAATGCCAATTTTTTTTTTTTTTTTTTTTTTTTTTTTTTTTTTTTTTTTAAATCTTCAAATATGAAATGTGTTGAACCAGCATAGGGTTAAATAGAAATATAGACAATGGAAGATAAATACAAAAATATGACTGAAAATATGAAAAAAAAAAATGTGAAACTTTACAAGTAAATTCATATGTAAAATACAGTTTATGAATATATTTTTCGATGAATTTAATTTCATTTTAAAAAGATTAAATACATTTTAAAAACTTACTATTTTAATAGTAAATACAGTTTTTAACGGTAATAAATGAAATATCCTTAATGTTTTAAGCAATAAAAATAAATATATTTTCTTTTTTTGAAATCAGTTAGAGTGTTTTTGCTGAAGCTTAAATTACTTAATAAGAAGAAGAACATCTGAGAAAAATAATATCTGAAACTCAACTGATTTCAAATTAGTTTCAGAGAACTTTTCTTTTTTTTTTTTTTTTTTTTTTTTTTTTAATTTCCGCATAATACAAGTAGCAAGTCATAGTTAATAATAGCAGGTATATTATTATATGATTTTTTTGTTCTGAATCTATCTAAAAAAGAATAAGAAACCAGGAAATAATTTTTTCAATGCAAAAAATAGTTCTAAAATTTTTCTTCTAGCGATAAGACTATTTGAAAAAGATTTTTTTTATTGATGCGACGGAAATAAATATATAATCAAATCCTGTTTTTGAGAGAAAATGGAAATTTATTCGAACCTAGTGTCACTTTGAAAATTTCAATGCGCTATTTTGAAAAAAAAAAAAAAAAGGAATATGTTTTCAATTTCCCAAGAATGCTTCTGAAAAGAAATTTTAAAATTTTATATGTTTTTAACCAGATATATATATATATATATATATATATATATATATATATATATATATATCTGTTATTGTTTATAGATTTTAGTAATTTAAATGTAAACTGATTTGTTACATTTAACCAAAAAATTCCAAAATAAACCATAACTGTTGTATATGTATATCATCATCATCATCAATTTAGGCCTCTATAAATCCACTGCTGGATCAAGGTCTCTGCTATATCACTCCAAACTGCCCTACTTTCTGAAATTCTTCTCCATTATGTTTTTCCAAACTTCACAATTTCATCTCTCCAATGACACAGTAGTCTCTTTCTTTGTCTTTTATTATGTTTTGGTATTTAAAATAGATCCATCCCATATGTCCATCCCAGCTCCATTTTAAACACTTGACTCTAGAAATAACATGAGTAGCTTTGGTTTGCTTCCTTATCCAATTGTTTCGCATTCGGGTGAATTCTAACATGCATCTCTCTATTCTTCTCTGGGATATTTGAAGTTTTTGTATAGCTTTACATGTGAATTACATAAATTAATAAAGGAAAAAGGCATTGATCAAAAACATTTCTTTTCAAACAAATTGGGAGATCGCTTTTGAATATAGCGCTAATTCTTCGGAATGTTCTCCCTGCAAGCTTAACTCTGTTGTTAATTTCCTCCACGATGTTCTCGTTTATCGTAAAGACGTGTCCCAGATAAGCAGACTTGCATACTGTTTCTAATTTATCCATATCAACAGTAACCTTCAGTGGAGAAACAAAGGAATTTGACATAACTTTTTTTCTTGCTGAGGTTCATTTTCAATCCAACGAGTTTGATTTTTATGTTATATTATATACAAAAGTTCAGAATTAAAAAAAAAAAAAAAAAAAAAAAAAAAAAAAATACTGCTGTGTTACAAAATATTCTTTGCAGCAAAACTGCCAAAAATTCTTATATTCTATGTGAAAAATAGCGTAACAAACATTTTCGGTAACAGAACAACACAGATATCATCAAAGCATATTTTTCCCATAATGTGCACCGAAAAAAATTCTCGCAATAAATAAACAATTACCCAACTAGAATCTACAGCATTTTTGCCAACGGAGTAGCATCTCAGGCAAGCAATTATCATTTGTTCTGGTATTTAATACTTCATAATCCTGATTTGATACTAATCATTTGCTTTTAAAACGCAATAAAACAAACAAACAACAACAAAAAAAAAATGTGTAACCAACAGATGAAATTTGTATGAATGGTTGCCGATATTTTCTGGTTATAGAGAAAAAAAATATATTTCTTTTCACAGGTACATGTAGTTCTAAACTAAATTTCTTTAGTTTTGGAAAATATCAATTTTATGTAGGAAATTTCCTAATTTACTAAAAATTTAGATTTTTTAAAGTATTTTTTTTCCCCTTACTGTGCATAGCGTTTTTTTTTTATTGCTTCATACAATAAACTATTTATTGTTTGTCATTTTGTTTCTTTATTTTGTTTGTTTGTTTCTTTTCTTTTCTTTCTTTTTATTCATAATATATTTTTGTTTTTGCGCAAAGCTGCATTTCAGGATAAATCAGTCCAACAGTGCAGTATTTATTTTAAACCAATAAGGAAAAAGTTTTTAAAAAATCTTATTTTAAACATTCAGCTCACGTATGAAAAACATTATTCAAATTTTGAAAGTTTTATGTTTAAGTTTCGAAGGAAGATCAAAAATGAATAATTTTCCATTTATTTTGAAACACAGACTTTGATTTCACATTTGTTTTCGCCATTTTAAAAAATGGATTTTTATCGATACAGTAAAGTTGAAATATATGATCGCCGCGACGAAATATCGTAAAAAGAAATTTTTTTTTATTCAAAAAACATTTTTTTTTCTAAAACTAAAATCCAGAGACTGGAAATTTTGAATATCTTCAATATTTCATTCTTTTATTTATTTATTTATTTATTTATTAACATAAAAATTGAATGAATGTTTCATTTTTTCCCAATATGATTATTTGAGAATTTTAATTTTGCACTTTAAAATATTTTTTCGATTAAATGGGTTTGTAGATTATGATTGAACTATCGGACGCATTATACAACATTTCAGATATTAAAACACGAATAAACTATTACGTCCGAAACGCCAAAAGAAAAATATTTCCGATGCATACAGCTGTTTCGGTAGCCTTAAGCATACCTTCTTCAGTGCATAAAGAATTCTGAATCTAGAGAAGTGCTCGTATATATAGGAGAGGGACGGAATTTAGTTCAACCAATAGGATTACGGGAAAGGTGGAGTGTGTTGCCAATAGAAATTTAGGAATGTTAGCTGTGTAAACAGTAGAAAAATTAAGAAAATGCGGACTGAATGTAAAATTTCCAACAATCAGACAAATAGGGAACAGCGAAATCACAATTTACAAGTTTTTTAAAATTTTTATGAATATGAAAAGCTTTAAAGAAATCGAGTTCATGAATGGAATCAGATCTGCATATTATTTTAATTAAATTAAATTTAAAATTATGATTTTCCTCCCAGCAATGTTTAGAAATAGCCGATTTATTTGTTTCTTGTTTGCGGACGTAATTCATATGTTCTTTTAGACGAAATTTAAGATTATGTTTAGTTTGGCCAATATATGATAAACCTTAATGACAGGAAATACTATAAATGCCCCAAGAATTATGCATGACAAAGGGATCTTTTAACTGGGAAAAAGTGAGTTTATTGGAAGGCGAAAATATTATTTTAAAATCATATTGTTTGAGAATTTTAGCTATGGTTTTACTGGATTTAGGGAAATAGGGTAAAACAATCAGTATTGTTTTACCCTATTTTCCTAAATCTATCAGTATCGTCCGCAAGCAAGAAACAAATAAATTGGCTATTTCTAAACATTGCTGGGAGGAAAATCATAGTTTTAAATTTAATTCAATTAAAATAATTTGCAGACCTGAATCCATTCATGAACTCGATTTCTTTGAAGCTTTTCATATTCATAAAAATTTATAAAAATTTTGTAAATTGAGATTTCGCTGTTCCCTATTTGACTGATTGTTGGAAATTTTACATTCAGTCCACATTTCCTTAATTTTTTATCTGTTTACACAGCTAACATTCCTAAATTCCTATTGGCCACACACTCTACCTTTCCCGTAATCCTATTGGTTGAACTAAATTCGGTCCCTCTCCTATATATACGAGCACTTCTCCAGATTCAGAATTCTTTATGCATTGAAGAAGGTACGCTTAAGGCTACCGAAACAGCTGTATGCATCGAAAATATTTTTCTTTTGGCGTTTCTGTCGTAGTAGTTTATTCGTGTTTTAATATTCCGAAGCCAAGTCTCCTGTTATTAATTCAGATATTAGTTGGGATTTTTGGAAAACATTTTTGCGATTTTTTTTATTTTCGAAATTTGGTGTATTATATCATACTTCAACTTGCATTTTGTAATGCAAATTTATTCTGAGTGATTTGAGACTATTAGCAATTATAAAAAGCGTTTAGTTTTATTCTGTTACTGGTGTAATGTTTGTGATTGTTAAAAGTTAAATGGTTTAAATAATCTGTAAATTGTTTAATTTTACTTGCTACGTAATACACTTTGGATTATTTTGCGTTATTATAGAAGAAGCATACCCGAAACAAAAATTGGTGATCCTGAAATATAAAAGTTTATAAAGAAAAAAAAGAAGTTTTCTTTTTATTCTCTAAGAATTCCTACTTATAAGAAGCTTAAATTTCACAGAAATTTTATGAAGTATAGAATTTTGTAATAATGCTTATACATATTTAGTAATTCTTACCATACAGTCAGCAGCAAAAGTATCCGAGCACTAGCGAAAATTCCTATATTAAAAAAAGTTACACCTAATACAGTTTTGTTATATAAATCCTTGTCGAATCCTATTCTTATTCAGTCTAAGTACGTGATTCGACAAGATTTATTTAACAAAACAGTATTAAGTGTACCTTTTTTTGTATAGAAATTTTTGCTAGTGCTCGGATACTCTTGCTGCCGGCTGCATATTAAGTTCTATTTAATACTGGAGGATCCTAGGAATGAGAAAAATGTCCTCGCTAAAGATTTTTATAAGGTGTTCAATCATGGACATTTGCAAATTTTGCCAAAAACGATAGAAATTTTGAGTGATTATGACAACGAGAAGGATCAGTTATCGACAAAAATGAATAGAAATAGTTACATTAACTTGTAATAAGCGTTGATTGCATTGACTATTAATTGTTGTTTAACACTGAGATTTATTAAATGCGATTAGTTTTAGGATATTTTCATATATAATAGAAGGGTACGAATAAACAATAACATATTTAAAATTAGAAACACATAATTCGATAAATGTTTTTCCATATACATCTGAACTTACAGGGATGTATTCGCTATGATGTGACGATTGATGTTACCATTAATTGAAATTAAACACCATAACAACATCCGATATCTTTCAAAACTCACACTTCCGCATTTCTGCGCTTTTCAAATGCGCATTGAATTCTGCGCTTTTCAAATACACTCTCACGCATTTCTGCGCTTTTCGAATGCGCTTATTACTAAGAAAAATTATAAAACGAGAATTACGACTGAAGATAACATTGCTTCATTGGAATCTTCTGTATTTGACACATTGTCCTTCCCACACTCTACGATCTGAACAATAATTTCATATTTGCAAAAAGCATAACATAAATTTACCAGAATATAGATCGACAGCGAGAAGTCAGTTTTAAACAGTTTAATTTTAAAGTGATGTGACAGTATTGAAAGTATTTTTTAGTTGCACAAAATAGGAAATCCGTCTTTATTTTTATTCTAACCGCCTGCCTTATGTATCGATATTGATTTGGCATTCTTTCTAGTCTATACGACCTTGCCTTAATTGCGTATTTGCACCTTTTAAAAATTATTAAAGGCTCATGAAATCACACTTTAAAGTAATCGCCTGACTTTCGTGAATAAATTTGTGTTTGGTTTCTTTCAAATCTACCTCTGATATTCCAGACTACAACATTGGTTAAATGATTTGTTTAAAGCCTCACCCTAACTGTAACTACTGGGTAGTTGCAAAAGGTCATGCCTGTTATTATACATGACCTAACGTAAGATTTATATCATTATAGTCCATGCATTTCAACTTAAGATATCAGTAAATATATTAGTAAATACTGTTTTTTTGCTTTTTAAAGAACTTGAATACACTTAAATACAATTGAACACAATACGAGAATCCCGAGACATAAGTCCGCATGGTTTGAAGAAACAGAGCAAATTGAATGGTGTTTCTAATGTTTTTTCCTTAATAATAATTAAAAAAAAAACAAAGAATCAAGTTATAACTGTAAAGAAAATATATTTCTGGCGCTACAAAAGATGGAACAAAGATATGTATGAGAAGACTTATAAAATGTTGTGGCCACCACAAGACTTTCTTCTATATTTTCCTATACAAATTCACTCAGTAACAATATTAAAAAAAAAAAGAAAAAAAGATTTTTTTTAAGATTTTTTTCATTAAAAGTTAAAAAAAAAAATCGATAACTTTGTTTTAAATTATCACATATTTATAGTTCAACCATTCGTTTTAAAGTTATTGACGAGACCTTTCGAAAGATACCCATCTTGAGAATTTACTCCCCTCGACGGGGGACTTCAGCCACCAGGGTTGGTGGTGAGGCTCCTACACATACAAAAATTTTTTCCCAGTTAACTATCTCTATTATAAATAATTCTTGTAAATTTCATAATGATTACTAAAAAATAATTATATTTGTGCACATCTACAAAATGTTTTCCTATATCACCATGTTAAAAATTTAGAAAAAGCGGGATGGCACAACGCAACCTGTAAGACAATTTTTACCAAAAGTTGATAGGCACTAATTTATGTCAAGGTGCAACTACATACCAATTTGTATGAAATTCAGTGCAGTAGTTCCTGAAATACAGTTGCCACAAAATTTTGTCACACACACACAGACAGACAGATATTTTCTAAAAGTGGTCAAATCGTGTTCTACAGCTCTCAAAACGTGTAAATCCATCAAAAACTCGAGGTCGAAAATTTTTACGAATCCAATACTTTCTTCTATTGAATATAGAAGGAAGTAAAAAAGGGAGTTGCATCTAGTGAAATATGTATGGTGCGATTGCAGAGAAATAATGGTACAAAGAGGTGTACCTACGGGTTTGAAATAGTCACAAACAACAGAATTGCTTGTAACCCTTTAGTAATCATTTTAGTGGTAACTTATGGCGTATAATTAATTAAATCACGTAAAAAGTTATCTATGATATTATGCACTTGCACAGTGAATTTTTGCAATTAGTCATTTTAAGATTAGCTCGGCTTCTGTCATTGATGTGTCCAAAAATGCATATTGCAGATAATATTAAAAAAAAAAAAAATAGATTTTAGAATAAAGACATTAAAACGTTCTTTGGATATAATTGCTCCCTCATTCACTTGGTAAATTAGGTCAATCATTTATATCAAATACTCAGTTCAAAACAAGCGAATCTCTTAAATACTCCTTTTTTATTAAGCTTACTGAGATCTTACTTTTATTTGATGCCGCGCGTGAGTCATTTCCGATGTCATAGTTAAAGTCTATAAATATAATTGTTTAATATTGCGATTTTAAAAATATTCTTATTAAATTATTTTTTTCCTAACAAAAAATCCATAAATTCAATTTTTTAAAAGAAAAAATTACATTATCATTAAAATTTGTAAATATTGTAAACACATAATTTATATATATATATATACATATATATATATATATATATAAGCTTTATCGGGATTTCTACTCACCTTGAATTGGCTTTATCATGGAGACAAATATTTAAGAAAATTAAAAGGAATGAATAAGTATTTAATTTTAAATTTGTTTCATGAAGCTTTTATTTCCACATAAAGTAAACAGCATAAAAGGCATATTAAATTATAACACATATACTTATTTTATGACTATTGCTTTTTTCCAGTATCTAAAAAAAAAAAAAAAAAAAAAAAAAAATCTGTAACAAGGAAATACTTTTGTGAATACGAATATATATATATAAACTTTCTTCTCACGATAAGACTGTTTGAAAACGAAAGGATATTTTTTTATTGATGTGACGGAAATAAATATATAATCAAATACTGTTTTTGAGAGGAAATGGAAATTCATTCGCACCTAGTCTCACTTTGAAAACTGGAATTTGAAACTTAAATAAAATAAAAATAAAAATAAAAATAAAGAATAAACTGGAAAATATTTCCAGTTTTCAAATAAAATTTATGAAGGATTATTTAAAATTTTACGTTTATAACCAGTTTATTATTTATTTAAATTTTTATTTATTTAAATATTTATTTCATTTATATATATATATATATATATATATATATATATATATTTGCTAATAGAAACCATTTAGTAAATTTTAGTATCTTCTTCTTGCGAAATATACGTGTCGTTAATTTAAAAAGTGAACTGAATTATTACATATTAACTAGAAGGTTACATAACAATTTATACCACATATATATTTTTTAATAAAACGAAAGCATTTGTAAAAGTATATTTCATTTTGTTTTTATAATATACTAATATAATCTACAAAATGCTTTATGGAATCTAGCAGATGTTTGAAATATTCAGTCCATGCATAAATTATAGAAATATTACTGAAACTGTAAAAATTGCAACTTTATAAGCTGAAACATTTGATTATATATATATATAAAGTAAATGCATAAACACTGTTTAATAAACATAGTATTAATTTAAAACATGTTATTGAAATATATAGTTTGAACAGACGGTTTTTATAACATTAATACCAGCTAATTATTTACAAATCGATAAAGCTTTCTTTTGAAATATTTTAATTTTGTAATTTTTTTTATTCAGAAAACACATATTTTAAATTAAATAATTATGTAAACTAGTTTTATTCTTCTTGACTTGATTGGCCACGTATGTGGACATTTAGTTTTATATAATTATACTTATTACCGAAACCGAATGATCAAAACTTGCCAAAAACTTTAAGTATGCATTCAAGTAATAAGTGTAGAAATTCAAAATTTCTACCTAAAAATGTTTATAGTAATTAATTTATCCGTAAGAAAAAAAAATAAATAAAAATTTTGTTCAAAGGAGATTTTAACTTATTACACGGGACTTTTTTTTTTTTAGTTTATTCTTCCATATATTAGTTTATTCTTCCATATATTAGTTTATTCTTCCAGCTTGCAATACTGTCGCATTTCTTAGAAATTGTTACTGTGTTAGTTTTTAAACATTTCTTTGATGCAGGTTTAGAATAGCATTCCCTTGGCGACTTTTAAAATTTTTTTGCTATTTTGGTCATAAATTACAATAGCTGTTAGAAAAATTAAAATATCTATCAATCCTGATTAAATTAAGACTACGCCGAGAAACGTCCGGACTACTTAAGGGCCAAAGTCACATTTTTCAGACTGGTAACCCAGAAAAATGTTACTCCATTTCTTTCACACGATTTTTATAAATTATACATACACATATATGTATACATATATATGTATATATTAGCATCATGCGAAAAAAAAAAAAAAAAAAGGAAAAAGACTTTTTAATTGGTCTAAATGCACAAAAACAGTAATATATATATATATTCACCTTAAAATATTAATGTATGAGTTTCTTAGAAACGTAGAAACTATTTTTATTTCTTAAGTATTTCTTGAATTACTACACTGTAAAAACAAATTTGGAAAATAGGTAAAAATTTGTAAGATATTTGGGTAAAGTAATTTTCCAGGCTAAAAAGTTAACCCAAAATGGGTCAGAAAATCGATATATTTTGAGTTTACAAACTTGTTATGTATGGCCCACTATCTTATTTAAATTTTTGTATATAATAAATAAAGACGTTGTAGAAAACATTGTATCACTCACCTCTTAAAAAAAAAAAAAAAAAAAAAAAAAAGTAGATGATCTAAACAAAATGTAAACATTTCGTATTCATACATATGTGCACTGCAAAAAATAAAACCCAAAACAATTCTACCCAGAATTGGTGTCGTATCGAATTTAGGTTGAAACTTTGGATTATAAACAAAACTTTCCAATCAGGAACATTGCTTTACCCAAATATATAAAAAATTTATACCTATTTTAGATTTTTTTTTTTCAGTATAATTTTATTTTTATTTTTTAATTTCTTTTGTTGGTTTTACTTCTATTTTACTTTAATATTTTTTATTTATTTATTTATTTTTATTTATTTTTAATTTGTTGCTAAACTGAAAAACCTCCTGACTTATTAAATGTGTATTAGTTGCATTAATTGATTAGTTCAGGAAAATTCATAGACATCCTATTTCAATTGGTAAATTTAAAATTTCGCAAATGCGTTCATTTAAAATTGGTTTTACAGAATTTTTTTAAGTCTTCCGTATAAATTTCCTTTTAGATATACTTTAATATGTATATTTGTTACTTTCCGATGAACAAATGAGTTCGACAAGATTTTGTGCAAATCGGCTGTGGCAAAAAAAGTCAGTATTTAAGAAACGAGACTAGAGCAATTTTATTTAAACTTTCCGCATGAACCGCTTTTTAAATGTCCAATAACGTGTATTAGGGTGCATGTATTACTTGTTTACTACAGGGAATTTGACAGACGTTATAATCAGGTATAAATCTCGTAAATGCGGATGTGAAAAAAAAAATTCCTGCTGTCACGTTAATTTCTTTATGTAAACTATCTTTTTCATATCCTAACGTCGTATTCATCAATTTGCTATTACAAGAAAATTATTAGATGTCTAATTTGTTAAATGTGTTTTATATAATCTGATCAAAATATTTCCAAAAATATACGTGTACAGAAGGGGGTTATGGAAGTCGTGTAGTTGTTAAAAAACAGGTTTTTTCTTTTGCGATAGAAATAACTTTAAAAATACTATTTGTGTTTAACAGAAATAAAAAGGTCTATGATGTTTTTTCATTCTTTGTAAGAACATAAAATTTTTTAACAAAATATTTCATAGCTATTTTACTTACAGTCTATGATAAATTTTGTTAATTTTAAAAATTTAGTTTGGTATGCATACTTTTACAAACTATAATAAAATTTATTTTAAAAGAAAACCTCTGTACACCAGTTTTCTTAACCAAAAAGACTTTTTTGATTTAGCCTCATTTACGAATTTAAATTTCTTTACAATTTTCTGCAGATTTAGTATAATATGGGCAGCTCATTGTAAAAGTGCTGTAACTCTCTCTCTCTCTCTCTCTCTATATATATATATATATATATATATATATATATATATTAATATATATAGTTTTGCTCAATTTTGCCACATTTTGTCACATCTTTCATTATAAAAAAGAAAAAAAACTACAATAATTGCATTAAAATCCCATAAATGGCATTACATGTTCTTCTCAGAAAACTAAAACTTCAAAATTTTCATTACAAAAATGGCGTTTCTATGTTACTTCAAATTAGTTTTGATATAATATATAAATTCTTATCACTATGATTTGTATTAAACACAAAAGTCGATAGCATTTACTGAATCTTGACTTTCTTTTACTACGCATAAATGCGAAAAGAATTCGTTATTTCAAAATCAATTTCCACGGAGATAATTCACTCTTACAATGATATATATATATATATATATATATATATATATATACAGTCGGTAACAAAAGTGTTCGAACACTAGCAAAAGTTCCTATGTAAAAAAAGTACACTTCATACAGTTTTGTTAAATAAATCCTTGTCGAATCCTGTTCTTAGTCAGTGTAAGACCAGGATTCGATAAGGATTTATTTAACAAAACCGTATGAAGAGTACTTTTTTTACATAGGAATTTTTGCTAGCGTTCGGACACTTTTGTTACCGACTGTATATATATATATATATATACAAGTGCGCGAGTGTGAGTGTGTATGTGTGTGTATGCGCACGCTTGTGTGTGTTTTAAATATATATAGATAAAAATGAGTTGTGTAATTTAAAGTTCTGAAAAGTGTCTATTAAATTATATTTTATTTATTGGTTTTTCATTTTCTATAAAAAGTAAAATGAATGAAACAAATAGATAAATTATTATTACTTGTCTAATCTAAATTTCTATACCTCTCTTTTATAGGATATTAAAATTGTATTTAAAAATAAAATCTGCGCTTTAAAAATATATCGTAGTTACTTTAAATACATGGAATGTTTATCTGAGAAACTTTCATTAAATGAGTAAGTGCTAACTTACAACCTAACTATGCAATGGAGTATAAATCCATCCATCTTCACGCATATCCTAAATGGACTCCGTGAAATCTGATGTGCTACATACTTTTTTGTATGAAAATTTATTTTTCTTTTTTTCAGCGTAAAAGTATTCCTCAGAGAAATTTCAGCAGTACATTTTATAGTGTCGGACGTCCATTGAAACGAAGGATGCATCTAATAATCTATTAAAAGCAAACATACGAAAATTCCTTATTTACTGACTTTTGGAACACTGAAAACGTTATTCTTTGCAAAATATGTGATAAGATAGCTATCACTCTTTTGTTAAAAGAAAAGATAATGTAATGCATAATGTATATTGCCTTATCTGCTTACTATTCAGCTTACATATTTTTATCATTTTCGCTTGGAGCAGAATTGAACATAAATCTCCAACACCAAGAAGATGATGCATTAATTGAATATTTAAATAAAATAATTATATTTTCATTTTAAAAGTAATATATTTAAAAAAAAAATCTATTATTTATAAATTTATTTTATTTATTTAATTATTTTTTGAAATTGCGCTCAGGGAAAAAAATGTTTCTTAAAAAGAAAAAAAAAAAAAATAATAATAAAGTAGCATCGCCTGTGCTCGCATAACAATTCCCCATAGTTTTAAAGTAAGAAATTATTCCTACGGTAGATATTACTTCTATAAAATTCAAATATTCAAACTATATAACAAAATTCAACCAACAACGTTGCTTTCTTTATTTTATTCTATTTTTAAAAATATTTTTATAAATGCCACACGTACCACATAAACATAAATTTTACGTCTACTTTTTAAGATAGCACGCGATCATGTTTTATATAAAAATTAAATCATTAAATTCATTTTTCTACTTATTTTTATTTCATTTTTAACGCGCACTTTTTGTTTCCTAATTCAAAACTATTTACAAATACTTTTTTGATAGTGTTTGTTTCGATACTGATTATTATTAATTTTCTTTTTCTTTTCTTTTTCTGTCAAAAAAAAAAAAAAAAAAAAAAAAAAAAAAAAAGGTTTTGGGGAAATTCTGGCTAAAGCAGAATTTAGTTTAGAAAGGAGGATTATTAGTTTTTTTTTTTCTTTCAAATTATAACATGGCTTTCAAATTATTCAATTTGTCTCTAGGAGAAGACTATAGATTAAAAGTATTAGAGCATTGATTTACGTACTAAATACCGTATTTGCTTGTATTTTTGTAGCAATTTAGCAAAAACAAAGAAATAATACATCAATCATTCAATAGTAAATATTGGCGGATACATTCTTTGCTTGCAAAGTACTCGAATGAATTTGATAAAAATATCCAGTATTATTTTCTAATAATATTTCGATTTGAAATACACTCATCTTCTGGATAATTAGTCTTCGATAGTAACTCGTACTACATCCGAGAAACATACGGTTAAAACCTGATTTTCTTGGAAATCGCTGCAACAACCTTTAATTTAAAAATAAAGATAGTATTAGAGTTTTTTCTTTTTAGATTGAAAACTATCTGACATAGCTTCTTCTTCGAGAAATTTAGCAGTCATTATAACCTATGCTATACTTGAAATGAAATGTAGCAAAAATCTGGATTGCTGGTATATTTCATTGCGGTTCTGATAAAAGTTTATAGTTAAGAGTATGAGATGATAAATTTATTTGAATTTCCCTCATATCTAGGAAAATTTAGTTTCACTGGTAACCCGCACGTCACCTGAAGAAAACAAATGAGAAATGCATTTCAACAATAATTATAATAATAATAATAATCACTTTATTTACGCTACGAACGATTTCTAATATAAAGGTCGAGTGAACTGGGTCATCGAGCTACTATTAATTAATATGAATTATATTACAATCTAAATACCGTGAAATTAATGTAATAAAAAAAAAAAAGCAGTTGTAACACGTTGACATACATTGAGAAAAAAAGGTGTGACTGACATATAGAATCTACATTGGGGCTCTATTAAAAATAGTTACTTGTCACCCTTATAAATTCCAGATTCCTTTGCTAGCGAGTTCTAAAAATCCCTGTTAGAATTGCATAGTGTTTTTCTATATTCTCGTGGTCAATCTAAAAATCTCTGTAAATAAAATCTTCATGAGAAATAGCCTGATTATTTTTTCTTTCTATTTTCTTACTTTACAAACCATGTAAGAGTTTTCAATGGAATATTTAATAGTTTTTTCATTTATTTAAAGATAATGAGTATTAAAGTTAATATGCTTTAATTTAGTTGAGCATGAATGCATTTTCAATAGAGAATTCAATTCTGCTTTAAAAGAAAGATAACAGGGCATTTCACTTTTGTCAACCGAGAAGAATTCTTTAGTTTTTAGATTTAGCCTTATTTAGTAACTTAAATCCCACTATATTATAATGCCGATTTAGTATGATTAATACGGTATATATATATATATATATATATATATATATATATATATATATATATATGTATATATAAATCGTAGTGTAGGTGTGTGTCTGTGTGTATTTTTTAAATGCACACCGATAAAAATGTGTTGATGAATTTTAGTGTTTTCGGTGGAGTTTATTAAATTGTATTTTATTTTTAGTCATCTCTGTAGAATAATGTTAAAAATAAATTAAAATAGGAAATAAACATAAGTATAGATTTAATTGTATTATTATTATTATTATTATTATTATATGTCTAGACTAGACTATATTTAACGTTTTTAATTTTATAGGATGTTAAAATATTCTTTAAAATAAAATATGCATTTTTAAAATATATCACATTTACTTGAAAAACATGAAATATTTATGCATGAAATTTCTATTTAATGTGTAAGAGCAAACTTACTACCTGCCTATATAATGGAGCATAAATCCATCCATCTTCATGCATATCTGTAATGGACTACGTAAAATCTGATATGCGACATACTTTTTGATTTTGTAATGAATATTTCACACTTTAAATTTTTTTTGACGTAGAAATATTTCCTTAAAGAAGTTTCAACAACGCATTTTATAGCACTAGGCGTTCATGGAAATGAAGGAGGCATCTAATAATGCACTAAAAATAAATATAGGAAAAGCCGTTATTTATTGAACTTTGGAACTCTAAAAATGTTATCCTTTGTAAAATATGCGATAAGATATCCTTCACTCCTTTGTAAAAGGGAAAAGTTAATGTAATGCATAATGTATGTTGCCCTCATGCGGAAATCTATATTTCTAGTTAAGGCATTTAGAAAATTACCATTTATTCATTCTAGATGAAAATGGTACATTCTTTTTTTTTTTTAAATCTCGGTATACACTAATCAATAAGAGTGCTGCTTCAGTTGGGTGGAGCAGAATCGCGATCTCTCAGGTATAAAGATGACAGGTTTAGAAACTTACCACTCTTAAGATTTAATAGTTTTTCAGCGCATCGTGAATTTCAAATGCAAATAACACAGGGATGGAGGGGATTTGTCATGGTTTCTTGTTTCCATATGGTGAAAACGTTCACTTAAAACTGAAAAAAAAAAAAAAAAAAAAAAAAAAAAAGAAACTCAATAAACACATTTTCTAAATTTAAGGAGTTGGCCGGTTCTGAAATTAGACGGCGCATAATTTTTCAAGCAATATCCTGAAAATGATCACATTTATGATTTATTCTTTCAATTGATATGAAGTTTGTCTTAATAATTTCTTCCAACCGTACAAGAATCCAAATAGACTCAAGCAGGTTTATATTATACATATGAGAATATTTTATAGTTGTAATACAAACTATGATCGTTTTCTTGAAGGTTTAGATGGTGTTCTACTGATACTTCAGCATCGTTATCGAATATTGTAAACTTATAGTGAAATATCTGTGCAACATCTAAGCTAAACGAAGAACCACACAGGACCATTACATTACCGTTGACTCGTTTTGTGAACTGCATATTTGGATATAGATATATATTTAAACTTTCCTCGCAAGCGTGAATTTGCATATAATATATAATGGTAATTATATACAGTGTGTTGCCGAATTTGACGAAAAAAATCAGAGGTTCGATAGTTAATATTAAGTGTAGGAAAATGTATCATAGAATACATCGCGAACTCGTTTTATGAAAGGAAATTAAAAAAAAAAAAAAAGTGTGACGACGAGTGTAACAAAAAGGGTCAATTACAAGATGTAAAATGCTAATTTGTTGTGTGGAGTAGGATTACAATATTGCTCTAAAACAAACATGGCAGCTGTTCACGTTTGTTATGCAATAATACCTTTACTTTAACGCTGTCCTATTCAGTAACAACAATGTGCCCAGAACTGACTTGTTAAATGTCCAAATTAAGCTAATGGATCAAAGGAAATGCCTTAAGAATGTTATTTATAACATTTTGAAATAATTTTAAGTAAAAAAAAATTGAAAAAAAAAAAAATAAATAAATAAATAAATAAAAATAAAAGATAAAATAAAAAATAAAATAAAAAATTCCACGATTTTCCCCTCCTGGGTTAATTTGGAGGTAAACTTTTCAACCCCAAACCCACATGTACCATGTAAAAAAAAAAAAATATATATATATATATGCATAAAGGTAATTATAGCTTAGAATATTATTTTTCTTGTGATAACGTATTTCACCATTTAAAAAAAAAATATGTGTGGTTTACAAAATGTTTTGTTTATAAAAACTTATAGAAATTGGGGTTCGTAAAAAAAAAAAAAAAAAAAAAAAAAAAAAAACATTTACAAGCAAACACAAGCTTTTCATCATTCTATTTTTGTATGTAATAAATATTTAAACATAAATATTTTATTTTTATTTTTAAGAAATGTGTAAACAACATTTTGGCATTATTAAAATTTATTAAATAAATTATAAAAAGGTTAAACGTTTCTTTTCTTTTCTTTTTTTTTTTTTTTTTTTTGATAATTTTACTGTCGATTTACCCCATTCTACCCTACATGCAAATATAGTACGCAAAAGGAAGTGGATTATGGTCAAAAATTAAGAAAAATTATTATTATAGGTATTTTTTAGAGTTTAATCTATCACATTTTTAATTATCATATGTAACATTTAATGATAAATAATATAATATTCAATCAAGACGTTTTCAAATTTATAAGTATTTTGTTTAGATTACATTAGTTTTTAAATGAAACGTTTATGTTAAACACTAATATAATGCAACAGTTAAAATTCTTTTTAACTTATAGTGATTCTGTTTTATGTCTGCGTGTGATTTGTGTTATTTTAGTACTTAAAGATAAACATATAAATTTCAATTTTACTTGTAATTAGTTAGGATATCAAAATAACTCTCAGCAGTCGGCATTATTTACGCTTCAAACATTCCGCGCATTTAGTTAAAATATGTTACAAACATATACAGAATAATTAAATTAATGTTGCCATACAAGCAAATGAAAATATATGTATTTTCCAACTATATTACCTTTAGTAGTTTACATGTTACCTGTCAAATATCATGATTTAGCCAAGTATTCTAACTCTCAAAGTATCAAGTGTTATCCCTGTTTCAATATTATTAAACGAATATAGTTACTTAGTAAAGCACAGAAAAAAGTAGTTCATCGAGCGTTTTTACGACATGCATTAGAAATAATATGAGAAATTATCTTTACTTGCATTAGTCAACAACAACAACAAGAAAAAATTAGGGGGTAACAGAAATGAAATTAGCTATTCTCAGCTAAGTTTGTAGTGCAGAATTAAAACATAATAGTGAAAAATCTGCAACACGTACAGTTTTTTTTTGTTCTGATTATTTAATTTGTACTGGAAGCAATGTACAAAAGTCTTCAGAAGACATGCATTATTACTATCAATATAATTAATTTAGCATGGAATACTGTTAATATGGAGATAATATACATAATGTAGACTAAGTAGAATATAAAAAAAAAGGAAAATACACTAAATGATTGAATTGTTATTATTTGTTATTTTAAAACCAAAATACAAAAAATAGGGTTTTTTTACGTCTTGTGTTAAATGTCTACCTTGTGATTTTAATATGAATAGTTCACGAATACAGCAAAACTTATCGGGTACGGTTTTATAAGTTCTACACTGAAAACTTGTCATTTTGAGCATGAAATTTTAACTATAGAACAGCACAATTGTACTTAACAAAAAAATATCTGTTAACTAGAATACCAGAAAAAAAAAAAAAAAAAAAAAAAAACAGATAAGGTACGAATGCACGGTTGCCAAACAGGGGTTGCCAGCAGAGAGGATTGCCAGGAGGCAGGAATGATAGCACGAAAGGTGATACAGTAGGCAGTGCCTGTGTGATACAGTAGGCAGCAAAAGTATCTGAGCACTAGCAATAATCCCTGTCTAAAAAAAAGTACTCTTAATACTGCTTTGTTAAATAAATCCTTGTCGCGTCCTGTTCTTAGTCATTCTAGGAACATGATTCGACAAGCATTTATTTAACAAAATAGAATTAAATGTACTTTTTTGATATCGGAATTATTGGCTAGTGCTCAGATACTTTTGCTGTCGACTGTACTGTAAAAAGCATATATATATACACACACACACACACACACACACATATATATATATATATGGAAACTTACCATTTCCTGATACTTTAACAAAAAAATGGAACAAACATGGTTGCCGGGACACTCAGTTGCCAAGACTCTGGGTTGCCAGCAGGAAGGGTGATACTGTGATACTGTGAAAATGATAAAAAATCGGGAAAATTGCCATTTTCTGATACTCTAACAGAAAAATGTGACGTGGTGGGACTTTTTTACTTGCAGATATTTAAATAAAAATTGGAATTAATAATAAAAATAATAGTTTGACCGTCGTTACCGAACCACTGTAGACCAGTGTTATACATGACACAAAATATTTAATGAACATATAATTTTTAATCAATTTATGCATAACAGGCTTATATTTACATTTAAGATAACGGTTTGAGAGATGAAAATCTGTTTTTTGCTTAGTGTTGTAGCATATAAAAAATATTATTTTGGTCTAATTTAAGCTTCTTTCCTTCATAAATTTTAAAAGATAGTACCACGATATCAAAATAAAGAATAACAAAATAACGATCACTTTTACCATCATATATTACAGAGAATAATAATAACAGAAAAATTTTACAAAAATAAATAAGAGATATTATTTTAATGTGGGAAAAAAGCAACCACTGTCGTTTTAAAAACTGCGTCGAATTTGATCCGTCCGCAGCATACATTTTTCAAACAGAGAGACCCCAAAAATTGAAACGCGGTTTAATTCTTTACCTGTAAAAGAAAGGTGGACAGTGAAATTTGAAACCTCTCTCTCTCTATATATATATATATATACATATAAGAAATTAACTTATACTGATGAGGGATGCCTCAAGATTTTACAACATTTCAAGAATAAGGCATTTTTTTTTCTTCTAAAACAGAAAAGAATATATTATTAAATATTCTTCTATAAATTAATATTTGAGTATGGTATACTGGACATTGTTCATCAATCCCATTATTTGTTTATATAATTTAATTATTGTATTAAAAAAGTCATGAAAAGCAAGTGATTTATAAACAATTTCGGATGAATATGTTTTATTTTTAGAGATATATTATTATATTCTTTTTCTAAAAACATCAATTCAAAAGCAGATTTAAGAAATATATTTATACGTATTACAGCAATATATTGATTGTTCAAAATGACAGTTAAAATGGAAGTCAGTGCAGAAACAAATTAACTAAACCATCTAAAGCGTTAGATTGATTAGAATTTGTAAATGTATTCTGATGAATTTATAATGATACAATTCATACCATTCTGACTTTCAGTTGTTGAAATGAAAATGTAAAAATGCAGAAAATGTTGAAATTCGTTTTAGAAATAAAAAAGATGCTTAATATTGAAATAGGTATGAAATTTCTCATCATTTTTTAATGATGGGAGTTTTGATAATTGCATATGTAAATATACACAAAGTGACAAAAAAAAAAAAAAAAAAAAAAAATCCGCACTTTGAATGTATTTTTTTACTCCTTTTACAACTGTTTACAAATGTCTCTTAGAATGCAGCTTTTTTTTTTTTTTTCTTTTTTTTTTTTTTTAATAACTAAAAGAATATAGAAATACTTAAGGTCAATTCATTTCCTATGCCTACAACAAAGACGCAGTTGAAGCGTTTAATAGGCGTTGTAACTTTTTATAAATCGCATATTCAGAAATTTTCGAAATTAAATGAACTACTCATAGACTTAATTAAACCAAATGTAAAATTTATATGGGATAAGTACCATCGGGCTTTTTACAAGTTACCTAAATTTTGATATTGAGTTTGGCCCAGTTATCTTCCCTGAGCTTAAGCTCTAAATAAAACATTATTTGTATTTCAATTGAGTCTCGTGCAATTACTAGTTAATTAACCCTTTGCGTTCGGCATATTTTCCGTAAGACACGCCTTTTGCCGTTTCTTTAAAACGTGAAACGTATAGTTTCCAGCTTACTACCTTTTAGCTACCGAAAAATTGTAATAGTTTGTTTCATTTTACTTCATCATTAAATAAAATAAATCTCTGTTAAAATTTTCAGGTAGCCGAAAGGTAGCCTATAGTTATACGTTTTAGAAAAATAACATTTCATTTCCAGAGGAACACCTTAAGGCGTGGCTCCATTTTTTAATGTCCCCTCAGAAGGGACATACGAGCGATAAGGGTTAAGTTTAAGATTTGCGGCAACGAAAACCTCATAATATATATATATATATATATATGTATATCTGTATCTATATTTATTCATACCTACATATTTACAAATGTCTCTCAGAATGCAGCATTTTTTCTTTTATTAATTAGTAGAATATGGAAATACTTAAGACCAATTCATTTCCTATGCCTACAACAAAGACGCAGTATAAGCATTTTATAGCGGTTGTAACTTTTTGTAAGTCGCGTATTCACAATTTTTCTAAATTAAATGAGCTAATCATAGACGTAACTAAAGCAAAGGTAAAATTTATATGGAATAAGCAACATTGGGATTTTTACTTTACCTTACACATATATATGGTAGAAAAAGCATCATTTTAAGGTCAAATTTTCGAAATCGAGGTTTCGTTATCGGTTAGTCTGTGTGTGTGTTTATGTCTGACTGTTATCAGCGTATCTCAAAAACAAATTACAGCAGAAAGTCCAAGTTTTGTATTCTCAATGTGTATCATATAGGGATGCTACGCTAAGTTTTTTGTTCAAAACAAGCAAACGGTTTGAGTGCAGGGGCACACTACGTAATTCAAATACATTACGTCTGAGAGGGAAATTGCACGTAAGGAGAGTTATCTAGTGACTGCACTAAACCAAATGAAACGAGTTTTATATGCATAAAACCTGTTTGATGTAGAATATGGTATAGAAATCATAATCATACACTGTTCGTTTATAGGGATGCACAAAAGAACTAGATTATAGAGCGACAATACTTGAAAATTGATGAAAGGGTACTTCAGGTTCTGCTGAGTGTTATTAATATAGGATTATATTCATGTGCACCATGTGATGTGTACATAACTTTCAGAACAGTGCTGCCAACATTTAAGCTATTACATTCATTTTATTGTTAGTGAAAGTGCTTTACTATAATATTTTAGCACTTCCAGGAATTGAAATTAATTACTTATAGCCATAAGTTAAATAATGTATTTTTTAAAGCTAAACATTGATCGTTCGGATTATTTTTATATTTACACGTTTTGTGGCTTCCTGAATACCGAGTTCAAGTTTTTAACGTTTGATATTCGTTTATGTCTGTTTGAGGAAATAAAAAATAAATAATTTCAGGCGATCCAAAAGTTGCATTTTGATGTTACGACGTTTGTTACTAGAAGTGTTTGTTCAATATTGATAAATTTCAAAGAATCTTGCGTGCGAAAAAGTTGTGTATGAATAATTTTAAATGAACCATTTACTTTAATAATACATTTCAATTCTATTATGTAGGTTCAACAATGAAATGGGAGATTGAAGGGTAGGCAACTCCATTTACATGGAATTATTTGTCAAATAAAGCTGTTCCGAAGCCTAATTTGAATTGTTTTAACATAGGTTTACATAACAGTGCTCGTTATTTTAGCCCTTAATCCCCAATCTGTATTTATAGTATTAAATTTCAGGGTAAGAGAAAGTCGTGTAAATGACACACTAGATTACTTATAACTGATTTTGTTTTCACTAATTCCTGAATTCCCGAATTCCTTTAGCAGGTCTTATCTCATTAATATTTTACTATTAATAGATAAGGCATTTTTTTTTCTGTCGTCCATTGAAAGTTTTATGTTTGATTTTAAAAATAACACTCGCTTTAAATGTATTTAGAATAATAAACGCCATAAAAAAATTGCAGATGCGTCAATATACATTATGCATTACATTTACCTTTCATTTTTCCAAAGACGCTGGAAATCTTTTAGCGTACATTTTTCAAAAAATGACATCTTCAGCATTTCAGAGTGCGATAAATAATGGTTTTACCTAAGCTTACTTTTATTACTTTATTGGATGCATCTTTCTTTCTTTTTTTACTTTAAGACATTATGACATGACGTAATATTTAGTTGAAGAGAGCATATATGTATCCACCTTAAAGCTAAAAAAGAATGTAAAAAGTGATATATTAAGTGTAAAATAAAAGAGTAGTTTCCATATCAGATTTTAAGAATTCCATTAGTCATAAATAGGAAGATGGATTGTTTTCTTTTCCATTACGTTGTCAAATATTCTATTTTTAGTTAAAATTTATTATTAAACGTTGTAAGTTGAATTTTCAGAAGCTAAATGCCGATAACTATCTTTCATATTTTTTCGTATCTAAAGTCATATTTATCTTTTTCATTAAGTAAATAAATATATATATATATATATATATATATATATTATATAAATTTTCCTTCATCAATAATAACAGATAGTAGTAATTTTACATAAAACTTTCACTTAAAAAAAAAAAAAAACAGAGTTTATGTTTTTTTTTCTTCTTCTTCCTATTTTTGCTTTGTTTAGTTAAATTCGTTTTAGTTAAATTTTTTTTTCTTTTATGTTTCTTTTAATTGTAATAAAAGCTTCATTGTAAATTTATATATATACATATATATATATATATATATATATATATATATATATATATATATATATATATATATATATATATATAGGAATATAAATCGGATACTTTTATTTACACTTTTTTGTAAAATTTTTGAGAGAATTCACGACTGTTGACACTTTGTATAGAATAGAGTCATTATATTATAAAATAATCACTCGAAACAATATTTTATTAACAGTTTTCAGAGGTAAATATAGGCAAAATTTAGAAGACCAATATTTCGTAATAACATTTTCAAAAGCTTTTTTTAAACAATTTTAAATTTTTAGCAGATGAATTGAGTGCAAATATTAAATTTTGCATTTTTCATACTTTTTCAAAGAAAAAAAAAAACTGAATGCGCCATTTTTGTGAATCTTGTATCAGAATCTAAGCAACCAGAATCCTATAATCAGAAATAGTATTATCTTTATTTATATATAGTTTTTCAATCATATAAATCTAGTATCTTATTAATAATAATAGTCGAAGAATCCAAAACTAACGCTGAAAATGATATCATAGCTAAAATTATGCATTGGTATAAATAAATAAATAAATAAATAAATAAAATAAAATAAAACAAGTAAATAAAAATTGATCTATTGTTACCTTACATGTATATAAACTAAATAAAAAAACGAAAAAGAATAATTTAGCCGAGAAAAAAAAAAAAAAAAAAAACTTTCATCGCAATCGTAACAATGTATTAAAATAAAGAATGTAAAATTTTATTCACGATTTACATGGTTTTGGAAGATTCCTTCGTTGATCCAAATAATAAAGTAGCGATACAAAATGCATTCATTCATTTACAGGTATTTATTTTAACAATTTATTTAATTATAGTGCATAATAATTGTTTTCATTGCAGAAAATAAAACTCGATAATCCAGAATTATCACTCCATAAAATAAAACAATTTCTATTTTTAAAATAACCTTTTTGTTACTAAACAGAATTTTTACGTGCCAAAGGGAAAACATGAATAATATATCAAATATATAAAATTCAATTCCGTCACGTGATATTATTAAAAAGATAAATAAACTCACACAGGATTATAAAATTTCAATTACATGTTTATAATGCTATTTTGAAATTCTTGGAGACGTTTTGAACTTCAAAATATATAAAATCGCGATGTGATAGATGACGCCACTTGCTTTAAATATTACGTTGTGATATTAAATCATCACGCTAATGTATAATATTAACTTCAAATAAAGTGATCAGAATACAATGCCCACAACATTCCAGTAGACGATGTTACCTCACTGCAATAGCCGCACAATTTGCGTGGTCACTCTCAAAGAAACGTTCTTTAGCTAAGCTCATACAATTCGATGAAATTGGTACAGGTGTCAGAAGAACTTATAGGAAATGCATACTCTGAAAATTAGCTGCTTAAGTTCATTAGGAAATGTATAAAACGATTTGTAAATTGAATCGGGGTTACCAGAACCTTCCAGTTAGCAGCAATTGGCGAATTCGAATTCTTGAAAACTGATGTTTTTAAGAAAATGTAATTCAGTGACCTAACCGGAATTTTCTTCTGGAAGGGAATGGAGAGAATGTCGTGGCATTTTCGATTTAAAGTCCCTGATTCGTTAAACAAATTGATTCCAAAATACAGAGATATATGAAAACAAAATCATGCGAAGGACTTTTCAGCATTGAACTAAATAAAAATGAATATTTGTAGCACCTCGCTAATATATACTTCAAATAAAGGGGTAGAAAATATACAGATTAGACAAACAATATCTTTTCAAACTGAACTTCAAATAACTTTGAAAGGAAAAAATCAAAAAGTGACTTTGAAACAGTGTTAAATTTGTACGGAGGACACATGGGCAGTTCATTTAAAAACTTGGTGCTTTTCTATGTATCCTCGTCAAGTAGGGTTGAATTTGACGTTAAAAATGCTGACTTTTATTAATTTTTTCCGCTTTTACATTGCAAATAAGACGTTATTTTTTTCACCGTAGCTATTTTGAGCCATCTACTATCACCTGTAATTTTTTCGTTGAATTCTATGAGTGTAGTTTACGAACGTTTACTTGTTAGTACTATCCAATACTGCTGTAGTATACATGTTTTATGCATGAAAAAAAAAAAAAAGGTTTTCGTACATAAAATAGAAATATATATATATACACCAGTAAAATGCGAATTAATAATTACATATTTTATCTAATTACAGAACAAAGGTTTATTTTATCAAACTGAGATGTAATTTTGCGCTAAATTTCTGTAGTTTTTGAAAACAGTAATTTAAAGTAGAATAATTGTAAAATATTTATATTTCTTAACAGATTTTTTTTTACAATATATGTCAATATATATATATATATATATATATATATATATATATGTGTGTGTGTGTGTGATAAAGCAGGGTTTATACCAATTACACACTTACAAACTGATATAGCACGTCAAATTTTGATAACAAGAATTAATTAATTTAATTTAAATTAAATTAAAGTCAGAGAGAGAAAGAGAGTAGAAAAAAAAATAAAAAATAGTAAGAACATAGATTATGCAATAAATAAACATTAACTGCTTAGAAAATTTCAATACACGTATGATGTTTAGGCTCTGAATATTTAAATCCATTAATATCACAGGTTGGTAGGTAAAATTTTGATTTTACAATTTTGGCCTATCTTTATGTTTTTTAGTATGCTGAAAGCAAAAACTCAGCCAGTTTTTATGTATCACGTATAGATTTTTGTCAATACAGGGTGTCTATCTATACTATTTCTTCCAGTACTCTTCCCCTAATATAATTATATAGAACGTTTTATAGTATGTTTTCATAAATAATTAATCGTGGATAACTATTGTTGTAATTGCGCAGCACTAGTGCGACGTAAAACCATACCAACCGACTTATTATTTGTTAGGTTACATTTATTTTCTATTACCAATGCCTCTTGTATTTACCCTCCTTCACTGTATAATAGATCATTCCAATAACGACTGGCGCGCAACCACTTGAACTGTTCGTACGGCGCATCTTTTACCTGTACTTGTTGAATATTTGTTTCTCTATTTAGTTATTTTAAGACTTTTAGTTGCATTTCTTATTATTTCAATAATCAACCTAAACATAAATTTTCCGCAAGGTCTAAAAAAGGATTATTTGTGGGTTATTCAGAAAATTCTAAAGCATTTCGTATTTATCTTCCTGAATCAAATAAAGTAATTATATCCCGTAGCGTTAAATTCTTTGAAGCGAAATCTAATGATTTTTCAAAAGTAGGTCAATTGTATCCAGATGTTTCTGAAAGAGAAATACAATTAAGCGAATCGCAAAATGAGTCACACATACAGTCAGAAAAAATTTCAAATCCTCAAATAAAAAATGAAAGTGATGAACTGGGGAGCAGCCCCGGCTCACCGCTCGGAGAGCGGTGTTCAGCTATGAAAGTGATGAACTGTCACGTGACCTTGTAACTGCGCCTTCCGAGGCTTCAGATAAGAAAAATATATTATCATTACGTAATCGCGAAATAATTCGACAGCCGGGGTCAATTGCAAATGCTGTTTATAATTTTAATTCGGAAATAGAAATAAATAATGATTTAAAGGGATCCGAAGCTTCGAACTGGTATAGAGCTATGACTGACGAAATGAAAGTAATATTAAAAAATGATACATTCGAAGTGGTAGACAGGCCCGAGAAACAATGCATTAAAGGTAGATTTGTCCTTACAAATAAATATGATCAAAATGGATCTCTTTTGAAATATAAAGCGAGATTAGCAGCCCGCGGATTTAGTCAATAATTAGATATAGATTTTCGTGAGACTTTTTCTCCTGTGGCAAGAATGGGGTCGATTAGAGTCTTGGCAGGGTATGCTGCTAAATTAATAATAAAAATACATCAATTTGACATAACGTCAGCATATTTGAATGGAAAATTAGATGAGGAAATTTTTATGGAGTCTCCGGATTACTTTGAAGAAATACTTCAAATAATTGTGAATGAAAATTGCGATAGGGACATATCTGATAAAGCAGCCAAGATTCTTAAATATCTAAATGTAGGGAATAAAGTTCTTTTGCTAAAAAAATTCCTGTATGGTCTCAAACAAGCCGGGAGATGTTGGAACACTAAGTTAAATAAAATTTTGAATGATTTTGGAGCAAAGCAAACAACTGCAGATCCATGTTTATATTATATTAAAAGTGATAAAGGGTTGACTCTTATAATGATTTACGTTGATGACATATTGTTTATGTCACAGGACCCTGATATGTTAGAAAACTTCAAAATTCATCTTAATGAAAAACTAGATGTTAAATATTCAGGCATAGTTAAATATTGTCTAGGGATAAATTTTCAGTTAGAATTTGGCCTTATAACAATGAGTCAACATAGTTTTATTAGAGAGCTCTTAGAGCGTTTTGGCATGACAGAAGCCAAGCCCGTAGCTTGTCCTATGGATACAAGCATTCGATTAAAAAATGCCGAAAAATGTTGTGAAAACGAATATCCTTACCGTGAATTAGTTGGAAGTTTGATGTATCTTGCAACTTCCACCAGGCCGGACATTGCAAATTCCGTCAGTCAATTAAGTCAATTTCTAACTTGTTTTGATAAAACTCATTGAACTGCCGCTAAACGAGTTTTGCGATACTTAAAGAAAACAATAAATTTTGGACTTGTATTTAGAAAAAGTAATGAGCCTTTGTTCGGTTACACTGATGCGGATTGGGGGAATTGCCTCGATGACCGTAGGTCATATACAGGTTACTGTTTCATATTTTGCGGGAGTGCAATTACATGGGAAAGCCGTAAACAATGTACTGTGGCTCTCTCATCAACGGAAGCCCAATATATGGCTTTATCCGATGCCACTAAGGAAGGGATTTATTTATGTAAATTACTAAATGAGTTATCTGATGGCAAAATTGAAAAAGTGAGTATATTTACAGATAACTTAGGATCTATTAAATTAGCTGAAAATCCGATCTTTCCTAAACGCACGAAACATATAGACATAAGGCATCATTTCACAAAGGGATGCACTGAAAAATGGAATTATTGATTTAAATTTTGTGTCTACTGAAAATATGGGGGCTGGCATACTTACAAAAGCATTAACTTCAGCAAAACATTACAACTGTTGTAAAATTATCGGATTGGAAGATGTAACATTGTTATTTGGGTAAATACGTCGACATTGTGGGGGGGGGGGGGTGTGTTAGGTTACATTTATTTTCTATTACCAATGCCTCTTGTATTTACCCTCCTTCACTGTATAATAGATCATTCCAATAACGACTGGCGCGCCACCACTTGAACTGTTCGTACGGCGCATCTTTTAACTGTACTTGTTGAATATTTGTTTCTCTATGTGTAACCATGTGATGTGTGTGTTCGTCTAATTAAAAAGTGTTTTGTTTTAATATGGACTCATCAATATGCATTATTATTTGTGTGCTCTGCTTTCTAAGCCCAATATTGTTATGATGGTATATGTAAGAAATATTGTCGGTAAGCACCCTGTATTGACAAAAATCTATACGTGGCAGGGGAAAATGGACTGTATTTTTGGTTTCATCACGTAAAAAAACATAAAGATCAGCTAAAATCATCAAATCAAATTTTCTTTATTAAATTTTTAATTTTAGTAGATAATTGGCACAATAGTGATGCCTAAATTAAATTAAAAATATATTTTAGTTAACGAAATTTTTAAAGAAAACAAAAAAGAAAGTATCTTTCAGATTTATGAACTATGATTTATTTTAAATAAATGCTAGTTTAGTATTTTTTTTTTCATGATTAAGTGTGAGAATTGCGAGGTGTTTCTAAAAACTTAGAAATAAAGTTTTCGACATTTCCTGTTATAATACTTTTCCCCCTTTCTCCCGTTTGATTGATTGATACAAATGAAATTATCTAGGGAATAAAATGAAACTTCTGATAGGTAATAATTTGTTTTCTTTCGTGATGTATGAAATGCAACATTTCATTGTTACTCATTTCTTTCTTTTTAAGGGAAGTTTATAAGTAATGGTTGTCAAAAACTTATTTAAATAGTATTTTTTGTCTTTTACATTATACTAACAGTTCGTAATATGTAAAATCATACAAAAATATAAAATAATTTAATTTTTAAGAACTTCTTAATAAGAAATTTTAACTTATATGCTATTTTAATCTGTGTCTCTCAGTACGTACACACACACACACACGCACACACACACACACACACATATATATATACATATACATATATATATATATATATATATATGTGTGTGTGTGTGTGTGTGTATCAATTGGTCCAATATATATATATATATATATATGTATATATATATATATTTAAGTCTGCAACAAACACTTATACAAACATTGAGTTATATACATACAAATATATATCATATTAACTATTGCAGACGGAAAAATAACACAAAAAAATATTAATAATTAAATAAATTTTCATTATGAAACATAAATGAAACATAAATGAAAAAACGTGAAAATTTAAAATAATTTTTTTAAACCAAATTTTAATGTGTTATATGTTACATGTTTATTATCAACAACTATGGAATTGAATTGTTCTAAACACCATTCATGTTTTATTATTGTAAAATGAAATTTAATTATTTTAATTTTCTTTTGTTGTTGAAAGAAATTTTAATTTATTCTTTTTAAGGGAAGTTTATAAGTAATGGTTGTCAAAAACTTATTTAAATAGTATTTTTTGTCTTTTACGTTATACTAACAGTTCGTAATATGTAAAATCATACAAAAATATAAAATAATTTAATTTTTAAGAACTTCTTAATAAGAAATTTTAACTTATATGCTATTTTAATCTGTGTCTCTCAGTACGTACACACACACACGCACACACACACACACACACATATATATACATATATATATATATATATATATATATATATATATATATATATATATATATATATGTGTGTGTGTGTGTGTGTATCAATTGGTCCAATATATATATATATATATATATATATATATATATATATATTTAAGTCTGCAACAAACACTTATACAAACATTGAGTTATATACATACAAATATATATCATATTAACTATTGCAGACGGAAAAATAACACAAAAAAAAATATTAATAATTAAATAAATTTTCATTATGAAACATAAATGAAACATAAATGAAAAAACATGAAAATTTAAAATAATTTTTTTAAACCAAATTTTAATGTGTTATATGTTACATGTTTATTATCAACAACTATGGAATTGAATTGTTCTAAACACCATTCATGTTTTATTATTGTAAAATGAAATTTAATTATTTTAATTTTCTTTTGTTGTTGGAAGAAATTTTAATTTATATAGTAAACATAAAAGTACACGTGTATCATTATTACTGAAAATGTAATTTGAAGAAGGATTTGAATGACGATTGACGAGTATATTAAACATGAAGTCAACTTTCAGAAAAATTTAACTTTTTTTTTTTTTTTTTTTTTTTTTTTTTTTAATGAAGTATTTGTAAGTAATTCACTCTACATTATTTTTCCTACTTTAAGCTTCCTTGATCTCTTGATTTACTTAGTAATAATAATAATAATAAAATCTTGCCTTATTTACCCATGTATGTTATTCTATATAAAAGGTTATAGAAAGAAAGTGTTTTTTTTTTTTTTCTGTACTTCAAACTATGTGTCTAGACAAATAAAGGGGGGAAAATATTATATGGATGTATTTAGTCCAAATACATAGTACTGAAGGGACGAAAAGGGTAATTTTTTTACTAAAATTTCGAAAAAAAAAACATACATCTCGTTATTGATATACTAGATCTTCAATGCGTGGCCTGCATCCCCCGATGGTGCCTATGTATAAGAGAACCACATAGCACGGATTATTTAGCTGCATACCATACTGTAGCTACATAGCACAGTGTTATTCGAAGTAAAATGTACCTATATGCACAAGGATGCATATCAAATGCATAATAATCACACATTTTACTCTTTATTTATAATCTCCTTAATAAACGGTCAAAAATTAGGTATGAAAACTGTTAACACGTCTTTATTTTTTTTTTTGTTGGCCGAACATGCATATATAAGGAAAGAATTGTAATCATCACAAAAATCGACTTTGAGATTTTGAAGTATTTATAACTTTTGAGGTCCTCAGAGTTCCTTTTTGCTATTTTTACGATGACATATGTATGTGTGTGTATCTGTATTAGTGAACACGATAACGTCTAAACGTTTTATTCTAATGAGCTAAAAATTTACTCTAATCCTATTGCTTTTGGTGAATCTTGCAGTTGTACATATTTTACAGGGATACAAAGAAATTTATTTATCGTCATAGCCTATGGGCCCAAATTATTTAAATAACAATAGAGTCTAAACGAATTATGCGAATAAAATGAAAATTTATACACATAGTATACGTCACCATCACACGATTCGTATAGATTTTGGGTGAAGATAACACTAATAGTGTTTTTACAGCGACACAAAGAAAAATACTTTATCATTATAGCTCATGGGAAAAAAATCTGGAGTGACTCCACTCGACTTTCCGATCATTGAGTAATTAACAGTTTCGTAGATAAAGTAAAGAAAGAGGAGTTGTTAAACAAACAAAAGAGAAAAACATAATAGAGTGTTTGGGTATTTTTCTCCATATATTACACGATGTTTTATTTAACGCTACTGAGCTTTGAGCCCATAGATCATAATGATAAAGAATTTTTCGTTGTGTCCATGTAAAAATCTATAAATGCCAGTTTCACCAAAATGCTTATAGTTAGTGCAACAATGATTTATAATATTCTTATAAATTTTCAGCTCAATTGAATAAGGCATTTAGAAACTATCGCACTTTTAAAAATTTGGTCCCATAGGCCATAATGATAAAGAATTTTTCTTTGGGTCCCTGTAAAAAAAAAAAAAAAAAAAAAAAAAAAAAAAAAAGGTGCTAGTTTCTCCAAAATCTATACAGATTGAGTATCTGTGATCTGTAGTATGTGTATAATTTTTTCTTTGTGTCCCCGTAAAAAAAACTATAAGTGCTAGATTCACCAAATTCAATAGTGTCCGTACTATGGTGACTTACAATATACGTACCAACTTTCAGCTTATTCGAACAAAGCGTTTAGACGCAAGCATGTCCACTCTCATACATACACACATACACACATACATGCACACATACATACATCATCGAAAAAATAGTGAAAACTGACTCAGGGGACCTCGAAACGTATAGAAACATCAAAATCTCAAATTCGGATTTTTGACATGATTAAAATACTTTCCTCACTATAGTGTACGGAAAGTAAAGTATTTAAAGGGTGATGTCGCCTAATTACATTATTCGATTGGTCTGAAAATTTATATACATGTTATAGATCACTATCGCGCGTATAAAATAGATTTTCGTGAAGAGTTTTACAAGAACACAACAATTTTATTTTTTATTTAATTATTTATTTTTTTATCATTATGACCAATTAGCTCAAATTATTTGAGGTGCAAATAGCGTTAAATTAAACAACATACTATATAGTGAAATATATTCAATCACCCTAATATAATTTTCCCTTTTGTTTATTTAACGTCTTCTCTTACTTTAATTTATTTAAACAATCGTTTAATTTCTTAATGTTCGGAAAGTCTAGTGGAGTCACTCTAGATTTTTAAATTTATCGAAATCATAAAATCAAATTAAAAATTTTGAAATTAAACAAGATATTATTCAAACAAAACTTCAAGATTAGTAGCTCCTACCGACATCATGTTGAAGAATAAACTAAAATAGAAAAATATTTCGTAAGGCTCGGTAGAAATTTAATTTTGTCTTAGGCTAAGATACATGAATGATAATCACGCATCTAAAATTCTTAAGCAAATGTGTAATGAGATTAAAATTTCGAAATTTCAGCGTAACAAATATTGACGCCTTTAATGTTTTATGCATTAACATTGCCAGAAAATGACGATACATATCTATGCTAAACATAATGCTTTCTATAGGGAACTGTTAAATCTTATAGAAATTCCATTAAAATAAAAGCCTCTCAAGCGAATGTTATCAAAATTGAAATGATTGTCGAAAAATGAAAACGATTTTGATTTTAGTTATTATTTTAAAGGTTAAATATTATTTATTATTATTTATATTATTATTTAAATTATTATTTTGAACTATTTAAAATTTTTATTTTAAATACTTCAAAGAGAGAAAAAGTATCATAATGTACAGTCGGTAACAAAAGTGTCCGAACGCTAGCAATAATTCCTATGAAAAAAAAGTACACTTCATACGGTTTTGTTATATAAATCCTTATCGAATCGTGTTCTAAGTCTGACTAAGTACAGGATTCGACAAGGATTTATTTTACAAAACCCTATGAAGTGTACTTCTTTTACATAAGAATTTTTGCTAGTGTTCGGACACATTCGCTACCGACTGTATCTAATGAAGTGTCTTTTTCATGAGACGATCTGCTAATAAATCAAAAGTTGCACAAGACTGGATTTGAATGGCAACAATTTCTGAAAAAAAAAAAAAAAAAACTAAGGTAAAGATATCAGTGTTCCGAACCCCTATTATTTGCACCAGTGATTGCAACCGCCACAAAAGAAATATTTATGTGCTGAATAAGCGAAATAATAAGCGTTTCATAACATTTATGAATTTTAATCCGACCACGTCCGGTCAGATTCAAATTCACAGTTGTTAATGAAGCTTATTTTAACATTTCTTTTAAAAGGATGGTAACTACTGTTATAAATTTTTATTGGAGGCGAACGCTGTTGTCTTTACCTAACAAACTTACAATAAATATTCAGTAGTTATTTAATTATAGTCGTACAAAATGTATTAGAAATTGTCGATAAGTATTTATCTAATCATAATACTGTTTACAGGGAATTGTTCATTACTATAATACTTTTATGGAAATGAAAGCTTCAGGTAAGAATATTACAAGAATAGATGAAAAGTTGAAAAATAAAAATTATTTCTCATGTACGTAAAATTTAATGATTGAATATATTGCTACGAAATAATCTTAAAATTTTAGAACTAGTGATAATATATCACAGGAAATACTCTTTGCATAACACTAGTCGAGCGTCATTCAATCACTTCAAAGAATCTAATTTAAATCGCAACATTTGCTGAAAAAAATTAGAAATTAAGAATAAAAAATTAATGGTCATTTGTACATAGTTATGTAATTTATACAATTTAATTTTCCCAATGGAAATTTAAATTAAATTAAAATTCATTTTTTGATTATATTTAGAAGATTTAGAGCATTTCTTATTTCTACCGAAATATGAAATTACAAGCACTATGTTTTTAATAACTTGTTTTTACTCGTATAAAACTATTGGAGTAAAAACAAATGTATTAATTAATTAATGTAGGTAAAAGTTGTAGCAGTATTTTAATAAGATTAATTTGCATAATTTAGAAGTGAAGATACATTCATATTAAAGGGCTACATATGCTCATAATTTACAAGTTTACTGTAAACAGTTAAAGCATAATCTCATAAGTTGAGATTTTACTAAAAAGTCCACGTGTCATAATAATTATAATTAAAAGAGCATTAAAAGTCAAGATAACACTTTAAAAACCCGTTACATATTTATTAAAATGATATTTTACAAAGCTTTTCGCCATAAACATGTGGCATCTTCAAGTATATACAAGTTACAAATGATATATGGTAGTAAACCAGAAATTTATATACCATGGGACAGGTGTCAGTTATAGTTGTTAACATCTAGTTAAAAATATTACTCATCACCAGAGGAATTTACAGTCGAAGGTTGCCTTACAACGAAGACTTCGTAATTTGTAGCTAAGAGCTGAGTACAAACTCCAACATCCCTTCTTCTTAGCTCTTAGCTACAAAATTTATGAAGTCTTCGTTATCAGCAACATTCGACTGGGAATTCCTCTAGTGATGAGAAATATTTTTAACTTCCTGTTAACAACTATGACCGACAACTGTCCCGTGATATATAAATTGCTGGACTACCACCATATATCATTTGTAACTTTTATATGCCTAAAGATGCCACATATTTATGGCGAAAAGTATTGTAAAATACGGTTTTAATAAATATATAACATGTTTTTAAAATGTTTTCTTGGATTTTAATGCTATTTTAATTACAGTAAACAGTTAGCAGAAATTAGCCTGTAATTAAGTAGTTTATGCAAATGCATTATCTCAATTTAAATTTAATGTAAATTTGTTGATTTATTTAAGAATCTTTTCATTGTTTAACAACTTTTTTCAATTTTCTAATAAAACACAAATTCAATATGTTCTTCTTATTCAGAAAGAAGTGAAAGAAAAATTATAATTTTGAATGTATTGATGAATTTGTGGATATTTTGCAATCTGAAATTTAAGCTAGATAATGCCCATAATTTTGTTGTTTATGTTTTAGTAATATGTTTAATTTTCATTTCTAACCTTTAACGAAAAATTAATAAAACTGCATAATAAAGCTTTAGAAATATATAACAATCAATAAACTTAAAAGAATATGTTTGTTAGTTACAATTAACCTAACAAAGCAATATTTTCTAAGAAAAAGGATCAGAGTGCCAGTTCAATCATAAAAGATATTTAATAGTGGCTATTTTCAAAGACATTGTTTATGATAACAGGGTGTACTTTTTAATATTTTGGAACAGTTGAAGTATTTAAGAATAGAATATTACATGTAACTGCCAAGTATGATGTTATACTAAATTTAACCAATAAAGAAACCAAGACCTTAAATAAATAAAAAAAGTATAAGATTATTATTATTTTTTTTTAAGATACTAAACATGCATTGAAATACATATTTTACACAGGCTGCCAACAGCAATTAATTAAAATACCATCATTTCCAAACAGAAATTTATTTTTCAAAATCTTTTAAATGTATTAATAAAATTAAATATATAAAAATAGTGATAGTAAAAGAATTATCTGTGGCAACCCTTATTATAAGATATACATTTTTTTTTAATAGCCAGTACTTTTTAAATAAAATTAAATTTAAAGTTATTGAAGCCAATACATAATTTTTGATATTAATTTTTAATATTGTACATTTTGCTGTAAACACCCTTAGTCGTTTATAATTAAAATTTAATCACATTATTATACAGAAATTTTAATTAAATACTGGATTTCAGAATTTAATACATGTCAAAATAAAGGAGATAAACTTAAGATGAACTTTATATCTGAGGTACTCTGCTTAATCGATAATTAGAATTTAGCTATCCATCATGTACGTCGAATTCATGATTTCAGGATTAAAGACTGAATGAGGCTTAATCTGAAACATCAAGTTCTTCATATAAATTATAGAAAAGTTTAAGACATTCATTTCTAGAAGATTTTAATAAAAATTAAATATTCATTAAAATATTTCCTGCTCATAAATGAGAATTTTTTTTTTAAATTAAAGTATGATTAATAATAATGGAACAAAAAATATTTATTGCATTTTAAAGAAACAAAATGTCACAAAATTATATTAAAGGTTCAGTGTTTGAAGCAAAATTTTAAATAAATATTAACAAATATTTAAAAAGTAAATGAATGATTTTCTTTTCCATATTTGTTTGGATTACACAGGGCTCACGCGACATTATATTTATCAAGCAAACTTTGTTATACTTATTTTTAAATTACAATTCATTTTTATTAAAATTAAAGTTTTCGATTAAAAATTATTGATATTTAAAACATAGGATGCATCATTTTTGAGTAAGTATATATTTGAATACTCTAAATACATACACAGTATGTTTCTAATGATATTTTGTAAAGTTACAGTATAAAATGCACATATTAAACACTAATTATTTCGTAATGTTCACGAGTAAATGTATGCCTACAATCCCACGTCGACATCATGATAAACACACCAATATCTTATAACAAATGACAATGAGGTATATGGATAAAACACAAATGATAAAACGATGTTCCTAGGCTTTGTGTTATACCCTCATTGGGAGCCTTTATAAAGAATTCTAACTTGTATTTTTGATAGTGTTGGAGAAACCAGTAAAAATTCCGAACGGTTGTACGTAGATCATGGCGACATGGGTTCGAACTAGGTGCATCTTGTCTACTTTACATTAAAAAACCAAAACAAATAAGAAAATCTGTTTTTTGAGCTAGAGACATTCTATGTATACCGGTTTATTCTTAAACAGTTCATATTGAGCTCCAATATAAGATTATGATAGTCGTCATAATATTAAATATACAGTCGGTAACAAAAGTGTCCGAACATTAGCAAAAATTCCTATCTAAAACATGTACACTGAATACTGTTTTGTTAAATAAATCCTTATTGAATCGTATTCTTACACTGACTAAGAACAGGATTCGACAAGGATTTATGTAACCAAACCGTCTGAAGTGTACTTTTTTTACATAGGAATTTTTGCTAGTGTTCGGACACTTATGTTACCGACTGTACTTTACGTTATAAAATTGTATATTTTTTCTATACGTAAATTTTATTAAACACACCAAAAAATGTTATTTTGGGAATGTTAAACATATTCTAAATTTTGGTTTGTACAAATAAATATAAGGGATAAATTCCACAATGCAGTGATACAAACTACATATTTTATTAATATTTAAAGTACCGTGTGTGAGTGTTCTCACACATATGTCCTTTAAAAGCTTATTTATTTATCCAAATTTAATATATAACAAAAAGGAGGGATTAATATAGATTATATAAAATAAATCTTTTTAAATTTATCTAATTCAAGTAATTAATTATAGAGAATTTCCTGTTTTATTTTTAAATCAAAATTTTCATTTCTTTGTTCTTCTATCGTTAAAAACACATTGATCTAGGAATAAAATAAAGCAATTTTTATATTGGGGTTTGTGAAAAATAGTATGTGTATACATTTTCCCCGAATGGATTAAATCAATTTAGCTATAATTATTTATTTTGGAGAGGGTAATTTAAAATTCGTATCAGCCTACTTCTAACACAAGTAGCTATTAATAAAATAATAACTGTCATTTCAATTTATATTTATCACGCTAGTGTTTACATTAAATCAATTTAGCCGTAATTATTTATTTTCAGAGGGTAATCAACATATTTCTACTATATACAGCTATTAATAAAATAAAACAAGCATTTGATTTCATGTTTATTACCCTTGTATGTTTATGTTAAAAAACCTATTATTATTTCAAGAGGGTCATTATAATTCTAAAAATAGATTTATAATGATGTTCGATAGTCTAAGCGTCGCCGTCTTTGTTCATTGAGAGTTGAAGGTCATTTGGCATGGCTTCTCAATGTCAAATCATATAATATATGCTATTGCCTAGCACAGTCAGGTTCGTCACACACAAAAGCCGGATCGTAGAATCGTTAAAAATATAAAGTAGAAGTCTTTACTTCGAAATAATCAGGACACATCATTTTAGTTCTGTGATTTATTAATGCAGCAATATAATATTCAGGTTGCAGTCACCATTAACTTTACATTTCATTCCTATATTCGTAAGCAGATACAAAAATTCTGTCCCCATCAACTAGACAGAGAGGGAGGAGGACCTCAAAAATTTACGTCTACTTAGTACCTCTTCAAAAGCTAAAAGATACACAAAATCTGCTAGCCACAGATAGCTTAAAATCGCAACCCCGGAGATTGGCATCTTTGAAATGCAGCCAAAAGAATGCCAAACTGTTTCTTTGTTCTTCTAAGATCTTCATACTAAATTTTGAATATAAAAAGTTCGTTACAAATATTAAATCGATTTGACATTGAGAAGCCATGCCAAATGACCTTCAACTCTCAATGAACAAAGACGGCGACGCTTAGACTATCGAACATCATTATAAATCTATTTTTAGAATTATAATGACCCTCTTGAAATAATAATAGGTTTTTTAACATAAACATACAAGGGTAATAAACATGAAATCAAATGCTTGTTTTATTTTATTAATAGCTGTATATAGTAGAAATATGTTGATTACCCTCTGAAAATAAATAATTACGGCTAAATTGATTTAATGTAAACACTAGCGTGATAAATATAAATTGAAATGACAGTTATTATTTTATTAATAGCTACTTGTGTTAGAAGTAGGCTGATACGAATTTTAAATTACCCTCTCCAAAATAAATAATTATAGCTAAATTGATTTAATCCATTCGGGGAAAATGTATACACATACTATTTTTCACAAACCCCATTATAAAAATTGCTTTATTTTATTCCTAGATCAATGTGTTTTTAACGATAGAAGAACAAAGAAATGAAAATTTTGATTTAAAAATAAAACAGGAAATTCTCTATAATTAATTACTTGAATTAGATAAATTTAAAAAGATTTATTTTATATAATCTATATTAATCCCTCCTTTTTGTTATATATTAAATTTGGATAAATAAATAAGCTTTTAAAGGACATATGTGTGAGAACACTCACACATACCGATTTCTCAAATTTTAAAATTCTGAATTATTGCTTTTATGAACTAGGCTGCCAGTATACTGCCTCTACAAAAATTATTGAACAATATCCGGTTTTTTGGGTTCGAGGATAAATTATCCCCATTATGTGATTTCTAATTTTCCATTTCCCTGTGAATTTCTCCATTGGATGCAGATATTTATCTAAAAAATGAAAAATTTCCCTTTACAAAACAAGTATAAACATAGTAATGTTGCAGTTTTCCTTGAAAATGCCAAGTGTTTAATGGCAGAACATATATATATATATATATATATTTATATCGGTGAATTGACTGAAAGTTGGTTTTACTAGATAACAAAAAAAAAAAAAAAAAAAAAAGAAAGAAAAAGAAAAAGAAAAAAAAGAAAGAAAAAAATCACGCTAAACATTGGCTGATTTGAATGCTAATATGATATTGGCCTTCTTTCTTTCTTTTTTTTTTCTTAGGCATAGTTAACCTCTTGTGCGCTTATCCGGACCTGAGTCACTGCCTAGAGATAGAGTCAGGGGGCAATGACTGAGCTCGGCCATGAGAAATGCAGAAAGCCAATTTTAAGGTAATTTTAATTTGCATTTTTTTTTATATAAGTGAATGTTCTGCTGTTATTTTATATACATACATATCAACATAAATGTTGCTTTTCTTTCTCTTTTTTTCTTTTCTTTTTTTTTTTTTTTTTTTTTTGTTTTCTTTTTAAATCTTCAAATATGAAATGCGTTGAGCTAGCATAGGGTGAAATAGAAATATGTTCATGACAAAGGAAGATAAATACAAAAATATGACTGAAAATATGAAAAAAAAATTGTGAACGTTTACGAGTAAATTCATGTGTAAAATACAGTTTATGAATATATTTTTCGATGTTAAAGAATTTAATTTCATTTTAAAAAGATTAAATACATTTTAAAGACTTACTATTTTACTAGTAAATACAGTTTTTGACGGTAATAAATGAAATATTCTTAATTTTTTAAGCAATAAACATAAATAGATTTTCTTTTTTTGTAATCAGTTGGAATGTTTTTGCTGAAGCTTAAATTACTTAATAAGAAGAAGAACATCTGAGAAAAATAATATCTGAATACTCAACTGATTTGAAATTTGTTTCAGAGAAATTTTTTTTTTAAATTTCCGCATAATGTAAGTAGCTAGATATAGTTAATAATAACAGGTATATTTATTATATGATTTTTTTTCTGAATCTATAAAAAAAAAAAAAATAAAAAAATAAGAAACAAGGAAATTCTTTTTTCCATACAAAAAATAGTTCTAAAAATTTTCTTCTGACGATAAGACTATTTGAAAAAGATTTTTTTTTATTGATGTGACGGAAATAAATATATAATCAAATCCTGTTTTTGAGAGAAAATGGAAAATTAATCGAGCCTAGTGTCACTTTGAAAATTTCAATGCGCTATTTTGAAAAAAAAAAAAAATGTAATATGTTTTCAATTTCCCAAGAATGTTTCTGACAAGATATTTTAAAACTTTATATGTTTTTAGCCAGCTATATATATATATATATATATATATATATATATATATATCTGTTATTGTTTATATATATATATATATATATATCTGTTATCGTTTATATATATATATATATATATCTGTTATTGTTTATAGATTTCAGTAATTTAAATGTAAACTGAGCTGCAAATATCTAACCAAGGAAAAAAAAAAATCAGAATAAACCACAAGTGTTGTATATATATATATATATATATATATATATATATATATACATATATATATATATCATCATAATCAATTTCGGCCTTTATAAATCCACTGCAGGATAAATGTCTCTCATATATCATTCCAAACTGCCCTGTTTTCTGCAATTCTTCTCCATTCCGCTTTTCCAAACTTCACTATTTCATCTCTCCAATGACACAGTTGTCTCTTCCTCTGTCTTTTATTATCTTTTGGTATCCAAAATAGGATTTTGGTGGTCCACCTCTCATCATTTCTTCTCGTAATGTGCCCAGCCCATCTCCATTTTAACTTCTTGACTCTAGAAATAACATGAGTAAGTTTGGTTTGCTTCCTAATCCAATTGTTTCGCTGTCTATCTCTTCGAGTGAATTCTAACATGCATCTCGCTATTCTTCTCTGAGTTATTTGAAGTTTTTGTATAGCTTTAGGGAGGCATACAATTGTAACAATCACAGTTATCGTATATCACAAGTCGGATCGTACACTCCGCAGCAAAAGTATCCGAGCACTAGCAATAATCCCCGTCTTAAAAAAAAGTACACTTAATACTGCTTTGTTAAATAAATCCTTGTCGAATCATGTTCTTAGACAGTTCTAAGAACATGATTCGACAAGGATTTATGTGAACATGTGAATGACATAAATTAAAAAGGGAAAAAGGCATTGATCAAAAACATTTCTTTTCAAACAAATTGGGAGATCGCTTTTGAATGCAGCGCTAATTCTTCCGAATGTTCTCCCTGCAAGTTTAACTCTGTAGTTAATTGCCTCCATGATGTTCCCGTTTATCGTAAAGACGTGCCCCAGATAAGTATAGCTGCATACTGTTTCTAATTCATCCATATCAACAGTAACCTTCAGTGGAGAAACAAAGGAATTTGACATAACTTTTTTCTTGCTGAGGTTCATTTTCAATCTAACGAGCTTGATTTTTATGTTATATTATATAAAAAAGTTCCGAATTCATTAAGGATTTAAGAAAATTATGGTTCACTAAAAATACCCTGTTAAAAAAAAAAAAAAAAAAAAAAAAAAAAAAATCTGCTGTGTTAGAAAATATTCTTTGCAGCAAAATTACCAAAAATTCTTATATTCTATGTGAAAAAAAGCGTAACAAACATTTTCTGTAACAGAACAATACAGATAACATCAAAATATGTTTCCTCCATAATGTGCACTGCAAGAAATTCTCGCATTAAAAAAATAAAATAAAATAAATAAATTAAACACCCAACTAGAACCTACAGCCTTTTTGCCAACGGAGTAGCATCTCAGGCAAGCAATTATCATTTGTTCTGGTATTTAATACTTCTCAATCCTGATTTGATGCTAATTTTTTGCCTTTAAAACACAACAAAACAAACAAACAAGTGAAAAAATATGTAACCAACAGATGAAATTTGTCTGAATGGTTGCAGATATTTTCTGGTTATAAAGAAAAAAAAAATTATTTTCACAGTTACACATTTTCTGGTTATAAAGAAATATATATATATATATATTTCTTTTCACAGTTACATTTAGTGTTAAACTAAATTTCTTTAGTTTTGGAAAACATCAATTTTATGTAGAAAATTTCCTAAGTTAATGAACTTTCAACTTAACAGATTTATTTATTTATTTATTTTTGTACTTCACATAGCGCTTTTTTATTATTTCACACAATAATCTATTTACCGGTTTTATTTTGTTTATTAATTTTAAGCATTTTTTCTTTCTTTCTTTCTTTTTTTTTTTTTTTAAATTCATAATTTATTCTTATGTTTGTGCTGAGCTACATTTTGGGATAAATCTATCCAGCACTGCAGTATTTATTTAAACCTATAAAGAAGAATTTAAGAAAAAAAAAAAGAAAAAAAAAAAAAAAAAAAAAAGAAATCTTATTTTAAACATTCAGCTCACGTATGAATAACATTATTCAAATTTTGCAAGTTTTATGTTTAAGTTTCAAAAGACGATCAGAAATGCATAATTTTCCATTTATTTTGAAACACAGACTTTGATTTCACATTTGTTTTCGCCATTTTAAAAAATGGATTTTTATCGATACAGTAAAGTTGAAATATATGATCGCCGCGACGAAATATCGTAAAAAAAAAATATATATATATTTTTATTCAAAAAACAAATTCTACTTTTTTTTCTAAAACTAAAATCCAGAGACTGGAAATTTTAAATATTTTGAATATTTCTTTCTTTTATATATATATATATATGGATAGAAATTGAATGAATTTTTCATTTTTTTCGCAATATGATTATATGCGAACTTTAATTTCGTACTTTAAGATATTTTCTCGAATAAATGTGTTTTTAGATTATAATTTAACTATTCAACGCATTATACAATATTTCAGATATTAGTTGGGATTTTTGGGGGAAATTTTTGCGATTTTTTTTTTTTCGAAATTTAGTATGTTATATCATACTTTAACTTGTACTTTTTAATGCAAATTTATTCTGAGTGATTTGAGAATATTAGAATATTTAAAAAGCGTTTAGGATCATTCTATTACTGGTGTAGTGTTTGTGATCATTGAAAGTTAAATGGTTTAAACACTGTAAATTGTTTTATTTTACATGCTATGTAATACTATTTTGATTGCTTTGTGTTATTACAGAAAAGACATGTCTGAAACAAAAACTGGTAATCCTGAAATGTAAAAGTTTATTATATATATATATATTCCCCAAGAATTTATACTTATAAGAAGCATACATTTCACAGACATTTTATGAAACATTCAGGAATTTTATATTAATGCTTACAAGGAAGCATTCAAAAGGTGTCGTTTTAAAAAATATATTGAAAAAAATATACGTGACTCTACTCTTCATAAAACATCAGAATGTGAAAAAATTATCGGCTGAAATGAATTACACCGACTACAAAAAAATTATCAAAATTAAGCATATTTGGCGATTTATACGTTCGCGAGCATCGAGATTGCCGTGTACGAACAGAATCGTGCTTCGCTTCTCCGCGAAGTACTCAAAATCAATCTCCTGATAGTGTGAAATCGACAAATATGCTTAATTTTGCTAATTTTTTGTGGTCTCTGTAATTCATTTCAGCCGATATTTTTTTCCCTTTCCTGTGTTTTACGAATATTAGAATCACATATATTTTTTTCAATATTTTTTTAAGACGACACCTTTTGAATATTTCCTTGCTAGATATATTTAGCTATTTTTACCAAACTATTTAAGACTGGAGGATTTTAGGAATGGAAAAAGTGCCATTGCTAAAGACTTTTCTAAGGTGTTCGAGCATGGACTTTTGCAAATTTTGCCAAAAACGATAGAAATTTTGAATGATTATTACAACAAGAATGATCAGGTTTCGACAAAAATGAATAGGAATAGTTACATAAACTTGTAATAATCGTTGATTGCATTGGCTATTAAATGTTGTTTATTATTGAGATTTATTAAATGAGATTTGTTTTAGGATATTTGCACATATAATAGAAGGGTACGAATAAATAATAACATATTAAAAATTAGAATCACATCACTCGATAAGATTTTTTCCATGTACATCTCAACTTACAGGGATGTATTCGCAATGATGTGACGATTGATGTTACCATTAATTGAAATTAACACCATAACAACATCCGATATATTTCAAAACACACACTTCCTTCCAAAATGTTATTTTTGTTTTAAGCATTTTTTCGCACTTCTGCGCTTTTCAAATGCGCTTATTACTAAGAAAAACTAGTATGTTGTGGCCACCACATGGCTTTCTCTATATTTTCCTATACAAATTCACTCAGTAAAAATAATTTATTAAAATTATTGTCTAAAAAGATTATCTTCCATGTTATTGCAGACAATTTCCATATTAGAGAATTAGTATAACACTAAATATATATATATATTAAAAAAAAAAAAAAAAAAAAACTCAATTTTATTGTCAATATTACATTATTTTTTTTTTAATGAAAAAAATCAATAGCTTTATTTTAAATTATTGCAGATTGACTGTTCAGCCATTCGTTTTAAAGGTATTGGCGAGCTCTTTTGAAAGATACTCATCATCAAAATTTACTAGGGGGGTGGCGAGGCTCCTACACATACATTTTTTTTTTCCAGTTGACTATCTCTATTATAAATAATTATTGTAAATTTCATAATGATTACTAAAAAATGATTCTCTTTATGCACATTTTTACAAAATTTTGTCCTATATCACCATGTTAAAAATTTAGAAAATGCAGGATGACAACGCAACCTGTAAGAAAGTTTTTACCAAAGTTGATAGGCACTTATCTATGTCAAGGTGCAACTGCATACGAATTTGTATGAAATTCTGTGAAGTAGTTCCTGAGATACAGCTGCCACAAAATTTTGTCACACACACACACGCACAGACAAACAGACAGACATTTTATAAAAATGGTCAAATCGTGTTCTACAGCTCTCAGAACGTGTAAATCCATCAAAAACCCGATGTCGAAAATTTTTACGAATCCAATACTTTCTTCAATTAAATATAAAGCGAGAATTGACGCTGAAGATAACACTGCTTCATTGAAATCTTCTGCATTTTACATATTGTCCTTCCCACAATCTACGATCTGAACAATATTTTGGTATTTGCAAAACGCATAACATAAATTTACCAGAGTAGAGACAGACAGCGAGAAGTCTGTTCCAGACAGTTTAATATCAAAGTGAGTTGACAGTAATGAAGTTATTACTTTGTTCGAGAAAAGAGGAAATTCATCTTTATTCTTATTCTGACCGTCTGCCTCAAATATATCAATCTTGATTTGGTACTGTTTCTAGTCTATGTCTACTACATTGCCTTAATTGCGCATTTGCATCTTGCAAAAACGATTACAGGCTCATGAAATCACACTTTAAAGTAATAGCATGACTTTCGTGAGTAAATTTGTGTTTGGTTTCTTTCAAATCTACCACTGATATTCCAGACTACAACTTTGGGCAAATGATTTCTTTGAAGACCCAGCTTAACTGTTACCACTGGGTAGTTGCAAAAGGTCATGCCTGTTAATATACATGGCGTAACGTAAGATTTATATCATTATAGTCCATGCATTTGAAATTAAGAGATTAGTAAAGACTTAATATTAATACATATTGTTTTTTGCTTTTTAAAGAACTTAAATACACTTAGAAACCCGACACATAAGTACCGCATAGTTTGAAGAAACTGAACAAATTGAACGATGTTTCTAATGTTTTCTCCTTAATAATAATAATAATAATAATAATAATGGAATCAAGTTATAACTGGAAATAAAATATGTTTCTAGTGCTACAAAAGATGGAACAAAGATCTGTATGAGAACACTTATAAAAAAAAAGTAAATTGCATCTAGTGAAATATGTATGGTGGGATTGCAGAGAAATAAGGGTACAAAGTGGTGTAGCTATCATTTTCAAATAGTTACAAGCAACATAATTACTAGTAGTCCTTTAGTAATCATTTCAGTGGTAAATTAAGGCGTATAATTAATTAAATCACGTAAAAAGTTATCTCTGAAATGCACTGTGAATTTTTGCATTTAGTCATTTTAAGATTAACTGGGCTTCTTTCATTGAGGTGTCAAAAAATGCATATCGCAGATAATAATTAGAAAAAAAATAGATTTTAGAATAAAGACACTAAAACTTTCTTTGGATATAATTGCTCCATCATTCACTTGATAAATTAAGTCAATCATTTATATCAAATACTCAGTTCAAAACAAGCGAATCTCTTAAATACTCCTTTTGTATTAAGCTTACTGAGATCTTATTTTCATTTAGTGCCGTGCATGAGTCATTTTCGATGTGATAGTCAAAGCATAAATATAAATGTTTAATATTCCAATTTAAAAAAAAAAAAAAAAATTATAATTAAATTCTTTTTTTTTTCCCTAACAAAAAATATATAATTACAATTTTTAAAAGTAAAATTTACAATATCCTTAAAAATTGTAAATACTGTAAATATATAATATACATACATATATATATATATATATATATATATATAAGCCTTATTGAGATCTCTGCTGATCTTGTATTGGCTTTTCCATGGAGACAATATTTAAGAAAATTAAAAGGAATTAATATGTAGCTAATTTTAAATTTGTTTCATGAAGCTTTTATTCCCACATACTGTAAATAAAATGACATATTAAATTATAAATGACATATTAAATTATAACAGATATACTTATTTTATGAATAGTATTATTATTATTATTATTTTCTGTAAAGAAAAAAAAAATCTATATCAAGGAAATACTTTTGTGAATACGAATTTATATATAAAACTTTTTTCTCACGATAAGGCTGTTTGAAAACGCAAAGGATATTTTTTTATTGATGTGTCTGAAATAAATATATAATCAAATCCTGTTTTGAGAGGAAATGGAAATTTATTCGCACCTAGTGTCACTTTGAAAACTTGAATCCGAAACTTAAAAAAAAAAATAAATAAATAAATAAATAAATAAAAATAAATAAAAATAAAAAAATAAACTGTAAAATGTTTCCAGTTTTCGAAGAATTTTTATGAATTATTATTTAAAATTTCACGTTTGTAGCCAGTTTATTTATTTTTATTTATTTTTATTTGTTTTTATTTATTTATTTATTTATTGTTTTGTTTTGTTTTGCTAATATAAACCGTTTAGTAAATTTTAGTTTATTCTTCTTGCGAAATATGCGTGCCGTTAATTTAAAAAGTGAACTGAATTACTACATATTAACAAGAAGATTATATAACAATTTATAACACATATATATTTTTTAATAAAACGAAAGCATATGTAAAAGTATATTTCATTTTGTTTTTATAATATCTTAATATAATCTACAAAATGTTTTATGGAATCTCGCAGATGTCTGAAATATTCAGATTTTAATGTTATATGTCCATGCATAAATTATAGAAATATTAGTGAAACTGTAAAAATTGTAACTTTATAGGCTGAAACTCTATGTATATATAAAGTAAATGCATAGATACTGTTTAATAAACATAGTATTAATTTAAAACTTGCTGTTGAAATACATAGTTTGAACAAACGGTTTTGATAACATTAATATCAGATAATTATTTACAAATCGGTAAGGATTTCTTTTGAAAAATTTTAATTTTTTAAATATTTTATTCGGAAAACATATATTTTAAATTAAATAATTATGTAAACTAGTTTTTTCACTCTTGACTCTATTCGCCACATATGTGGATATGTAGTTTTATATAATTATAATTATTAGTATCAACCAGTGGTCAAAACTTTCCCAAATCTTTAAGTACGCGTTCAAATACTAAGGGTAGATATTCAAAATTTTTACCTAAAAAATGTTTTTAGTAATTACTTTATCCTTAAGGGAAAAAAATGTACTAAAGAGAATTTGATTTATTAGACAGATTTTTTTTTTTTTTTTTTTTAGTTTATTCTTCCATATATATAAAAGCTTGAAGTACTTCTGTCGCGTTTCTTAGAAATTGTTACTATGTTATCTTTAAAAATTTCTTTGATGCAGATTAGAATACCGACTTTTAAACGTGTGTTTGCTATTTTGGCCATAAATTACAATAGCTATTAGAAAAATTAAAATATCTATGAATCTTGCTTAAATAAAGACCACGGCGAGAAACGTCCGAACTACTTCAGAGCCAAATTCAAATTTTTCACGCCTGGTATCCCATAAAAATGTTAGTCCATTTCTTTCACACGATTGTTATCATTTATAGATATATATTTTAACATGATGCGAAAGAAAAGGAAAATTACTTTTTAATTGGTCTAAATGCACAAAAACAGTAATATATATATATATATATATATATATATATTACTGTTTTTGTGCATTTATTAAAGTATGCGTTTCTTAGCAACGTAGAAACTATTTTTATTTCTTAAGTATTTCTTGAATTACTACACTGTAAAATCAAATTTCTAAAATAGGTAAAAATTTGTAAGATATTTGGGAAAACAATGTTTCAAATTGGAAAGTTCTGTTTATAACACAAAATGGGTCAGAAAATCGATGCATTTTGAGTTTACAAACTTGTTATGTATGGTTCACTATCTTTTTTATATTTTTGTATCACTCACCTCTTATTAAAAAAAAAGAAAAAAGAAATCTAACATGCGAAGATGATCTAAACAAAATGTAAGCATTTAGTATGTACGCTGCAAAAAAAAAATAAACCCCAAAACAATTCCATCGAAAATTGGTCTCGTACCCAGTTTAGGTTGAAATTTTGGGTTATAAACAGAACCTTCCAATTTAGAACATTGCTTTACCCAAATATCTTACAAATTGTTACATATTTTAGATTTTTACAGCGTATTTTTATTTTATTTTCTTTACATTTTTAATTTCTTTTGTTGGTTTTACTTCTATTTTACTTTAATGTTTTATTTTCTTTCTTTTTTTTTTTTTTTTTTTTTAACTTGTTGCCAAACTGAAAAACATATTGACTTATTATATGTGTATTAGTTGCATTAGTTGATTAATTCAGGAAAAAAATCATAGACATCCTATATAAATAGGTAAATTAAAAATTTCGCAAATGCGTTTCTTTAAAATTTGTTTTACGGAATTTTTTTTTAGCCTTCCGTATAAATTTCCTTTTAGATATACTTTAATATGTATATTTGTTACTTTCCGATAAACAGATGAGTTCGACAATTTTTTTTGCAAATCGGCTGTGACAGAAAATGTCAGTATTTGAGAAACGAGATTACAACAATTTTCTTTAAATTTTCGGCATAAACCACTTTTTAGATGTCCAATAACGTGCATTAGGGTGCATGTATTACTTGTTTACTACAGGAAACTGGACAGACAGTTTAGTAATCAGGTATAAATCTCGTAAATGTGGATGTAGAAAAAAAAATCTTTCCCGCTGTCTCTTTAATTTCTTTATGTAAATTATCTTTTTCATATATTAACGTCGTATTCATCAATTTGCTATTACAAGAAAATTATTAGATGTCTAATTTGTTAAATGTGTTTTATATAATCTGATCAAACTATTTCCAAAAATATACGTGTGTAGAAGTGGGTTATAGAAGTCGTGTAGTTGTTAAAAAACAGGTTTTTTCTTTTGCGATAGAAATAACTTTAAAAATACTATTTGTGTTTAACAGAAATAAAAAGGTCTATGATGTTTTTTCTTTCTTTGTAAGAACATAAAATTTTTTAACAAAATATTTCATAGCTATTTTACTTACAGTCTATGATAAATTTTGTTAATTTTAAAAATTTAGTTTGGTATGCATACTTTTACAAATTATAATAAAATTTATTGTAAAGGAAACCTCTGTACACCAATTTTTTTTTAATCAAAAAGACTTTTTAAATTTAGCCTTTAAGAAATTAAATGTCTTTAAAATTTTCTGCAGATTTAGTATAATATAGGCAGCTCATTATAAAAGTGGTGTAACTCCATATACATATATATATATATATATATATATATATATATATATATATATATATATTAACATATATAGTTTTGCTCAATTTTTCCACATTTTGTCACATCTTTCATTATAAAAAAGAAAAAACTCCAATAATTGCATTAAAATCCCATAAATGGCATTACATGTTCTTCTCAGAAAACTAAAACTTCAAAATTTTCATTACAAAAATGGCGTTTCTAAGTTACTTCAAATTTTTTTTGATATAATATATAAATTCTTATCACTATGATTTGTATTAAACACAAAAGTCAATAGCATTTACTGAATCTTTACTTTCTTTTACTACGCATAAATACGAAAAGAATTCGTTATTTCAAAATCAATTTCCATGGAGATAATTCACTTTTACAATGAGCGACCTATATATGGGATATATATATATATATATACAAGTGCGCGAGTGTGAATGTGTATGTGTGTGTATGCGCACACTTGTGTGTGTTTTAAATATATATAGATAAAAATGAGTTGTGTAATTTAAAGTTCTGAAAAGTGTCTATCAAATTATATTTTATTTACTGATTTTTTTTTTTTTTTTTCTATAAAATTTTTTCTATAAAATATATAAAATGAATGAAACAAATATATAAATTATTATTATTTGTCTAATCTAAATTTTTATACCTCTCTTTTATAGGATATTAAAATTGTATTTAAAAATAAAATCTGCGTTTTAAAAATATATCGCAGTTACTTTAAATACATGGAATGTTTATCTGAGAAACTTTCATTAAATGAGTAAGTGCTAACTTACAACCTAACTATGCAATGGAGTATAAATCCATCCATCTTCACGCATATCCTAAATGGACTCCGTGAAATCTGATGTGCTACATACTTTTTTGTATGAAAATTTAATTTTTTCTTTTCAGCGTAAAAGTATTCCTCAGAGAAATTTCAGCAGTGCATTTTATAGTGTCAGACGACCATAGAAAAGGAGGATGCATCTAATAATCTATTAAAAGCAAACATACGAAAATCCATTATTTACTGACTTTTGGAACAATGAAAACGTTATTCTTTGCAAAATATGTGATAAGATAGCTATCACTCTTTTGTTAAAAGAAAAGATAATGTAATGCATAATGTATATTGCCTTATCTGCTTACTATTCTACTTACATATTTTTATCATTTTCGCTTGGAGCAGAATTGAACATAAATCTCCAACACCAAGAAGATGATGCATTAATTGAATATTTAAATAAAATATTTATATTTTCATTTTAAAAGTAAACTATTTAAAAAAAAAAAAAAAAAAAAAAATATTTATATATTTATTTTATTTATTTATTTATTTTTTGAAATTGTGCTCAGGGAAAAAAATGTTTCTTAAAAAAAAAAAAAAATAATAATAATAATAATAAAGTAGCATCGCCTGTGCTCGCATAACAATTCCCCATAGTTTTAAAGTAAGAAATTATTCCTACGGTAGATATTACTTCTATAAAATTCAAATATTCAAACTATATAACAAAATTCAACCAACAACGTTGCTTTCTTTATTTTATTCTATTTTTAAAAATATTTTTATAAATGCCACACGTACCACATAAACATAAATTTTACGTCTACTTTTTAAGATAGCACGCGATCATGTTTTATATAAAAATTAAATCATTAAATTCATTTTTCTACTTATTTTTATTTCATTTTTAACGCGCACTTTTTGTTTCCTAATTCAAAACTATTTAAAAATACTTTTTTGATAGTGTTTGTTTCGATACTGATTATTATTAATTTTCTTTTTATTTTCTTTTTCTGTCAAAAAAAAAAAAAAAAAAAAAAGGTTTTGGGGAAATTCTGGCTAAAGCAGAATTTAGTTTAGAAAGGAGGTTTATTAGTTTTTTTTTTCTTTCAAATTATAACATGGCTTTCAAATTATTCAATTTGTCTCTAGGAGAAGACTATAGATTAAAAGTATTAGAGCATTGATTTACGTACTAAATACCGTATTTGCTTGTATTTTTGTAGCAATTTAGCAAAAACAAAGAAATAATACATCAATCATTCAATAGTAAATATTGGCAGATACATTCTTTGCTTGCAAAGTACTCGAATGAATTTGATAAAAATATCCAGTATTATTTTCTAATAATATTTCGATTTGAAATACACTCATCTTCTGGATAATTAGTCTTCGATAGTAACTCGTACTACATCCGAGAAACATACGGTTAAAACCTGATTTTCTTGGAAATCGCTGCAACAATCTTTAATTTAAAAATAAAGATAGTATTAGAGTTTTTTGTTTTTAGATTGAAAACTATCTGACATAGCTTCTTCTTCGAGAAATTTAGCAGTCATTATAACCTATGATATACTTGAAATGAAATGTAGCAAAAATCTGGATTGCTGGTATATTTCATTGCGGTTCTGATAAAAGTTTATAGTTAAGAGTATGAGATGATAAATTTATTTGAATTTCCCTCATATCTAGGAAAATTAAGTTTCACTGGTAACCCACACGTCACCTGAAGAAAACAAATGAGAAATGCATTTCAACAATAATTATAATAATAATAATAATTACTTTATTTACGCTGCGAACGATTTCTAATATAAAGGTCGAGTGAACTGGGTCATCGAGCTACTATTTATTAATATGAATTATATTACAATCTAAATACCGTGAAATTAATGTAATAATAATAATAATAATAATAAAAAAAAGCAGTTGTAACACTTTGACATACATTGAGAAAAAAAAGGGTGACTGACATATAGAATCTACATTGGGGCTCTAGTAAAAATAGTTACTTGTCAACCTTTATAAATTCCAGATTCCTTTGCTAGCGAGTTCTAAAAATCCCTGTTAGAATTGTATAGCGTTTTGCTATATTCTCGTGGTCAATCTCATCTAAAAATCTCTGTAAATAAATGCTAACACAAGAGACGAATTTAAGTTAGTAAAATGTGGTTTTATAACCTAATTCCAGGAAATCAAGCGAGAATTTCTCGAAATACAAACAATTCATAATATACATAGTAATCATAATATTGTTTCACCATCTAGAAAAGTGTAGACTAAAAACTCTCGATCATTTTGTCTATGCAGTTTATATGTTAACCTTATAGACATAGATCGGAAATTTATATTTCTAGTTTAGGGATTCAGAAAATAACTACATATTCGTTCTAGATGAATGCGGTATACATATTTTTTTTTTCATTGAAATTATTTCTTCAAACGTATGTTTATTCAGTTAAATTTATCTATTTTTAATTATTTATTTTTATTTTGAAGCAGATGAGCTCTATATAATTAAACAGATATATTTAATATGTGATCAAAATTATTTCAAGGCTATCTAAATATATGTTCTGAAACAAACCAGTAGAAATTTTTGAAATTACAAAAATAAATGTTTGTCTTAAACTTAGTTCAAAACTTAATATTTGATAAAAAAAAATCGTAATTTATTTCTCGTCACTTGAGCCACGATATATCTCTTGAAATCTTATCAAAGATATTTCGTTCATTTTCTCTACCTTTATTTTATATTTTCCGTTCTTCTTTAAGATAGAAATGAAACTAAAAATATTGTTTGTGTTTAAAAAAAATCTTCATGGGAAATAGCCTGATTATTTCTTTTCTATTTTCTTACTTTACAAACCATGTAAGAGTTTTCAATGGAATATTTAATAGTTTTTTCATTTATTTATAGATAATGAGTATTAAAGTTAATATGCTTTAATTTAGTTGAGCATGAATGCATTTTCAATAGAGAATTTAATTCTGCTTTAAAAGAAAGATAACAGGGCATTTCACTTTTGTCAACCGAGAAGAATTCTTTAGTTTTTAGATTTAGCCTTATTTAGTAACTTAAATCCCAATATAATATAATGCCGATTTAGTATTATTAATACGGTATATATATATATATATATATGTATATATAAATCGTAGTGTAGGTGTGTGTCTGTGTGTATTTTTTAAATGCACACCGATAAAAATGTGTTGATGAATTTTAGTGTTTTCGGTGGAGTTTATTAAATTGTATTTTATTTTTAGTCATCTCTGTAGAATAATGTTAAAAATAAATTTAAATAGGAAATAAACATAAGTATAGATTTAATTGTATTATTATTATTATTATTATTATTATATGTCTAGACTAGACTATATTTAACGTTTTTAATTTTATAGGATGTTAAAATATTCTTTAAAATAAAATATGCATTTTTAAAATATATCACATTTACTTGAAAAACATGAAATATTTATGCATGAAATTTCTATTTAATGTGTAAGAGCAAACTTACTACCTGCCTATATAATGGAGCATAAATCCATCCATCTTCATGCATATCTGTAATGGACTACATAAAATCTGATATGCGACATACTTTTTGATTTTGTAATGAATATTTCACACTTTAAATTTTTTTTGACGTAGAAATATTTCCTTATAGAAGTTTCAACAACGCATTTTATAGCACTAGGCGTTCATGGAAATGAAGGAGGCATCTAATAATGCACTAAAAATAAATATAGGAAAAGCCGTTATTTATTGAAGAATGGAACTCTAAAAATGTTATCCTTTGTAAAATATGCGATAAGATATCTTTCACTCCTTTGAAAAGGGAAAAGTTAATGTAATGCATAATGTATGTTGCCTTACCTACTTACTGTTCTGATTTTATATTTTTATCATTTTCATTTTCATCACTTTCCTTTGAATCAGAGTTAAACATAAATATGCAGCACTAAAAATATAATAATAATATTTTAATAAAACAATTACATTTTGACATTATTATTAAAAAAAAATAATTTATATTTAAAAATATGTATGTATATATATATCTTAATATATATAAATCTCGTGTCACAATGTTTGTCCTCAATGGACTCCTAAACCACTTAACCGATTATAATAAAATTCGCACACCATATGCAGTTCGATCCAACTTGAGAGATAGGATAGTTTAAATCTCAAATTATAGTCGCAATTTTAATTTATTGCTAATTATTTGTCTGTTATTATTTGACAGTCACAATTATCTGTTAACTCCAAATGATTCTAACAGATGTCGATACCTTTCGACTGGGTTGAAATGAAAGCTGAAATATATTTGGTGCTGCCATCTACACAAAGAATCTTCAACTTTTTAACCTATTAATAAATTTCGTATAATTCAATTATTTCCACTTAACAGATGTCGATACCTTTCGACTGGGTTGAAATGAAAGCTGAAATATATTTGGTGCTGCCATCTACACAAAGAATCTTCAACTTTTTAACCTATTAATAAATTTCGTATAATTCAATTATTTCCACTTTTTAAATTTTTGGTGTTAGCATAGCCGGCCACGTGTTACTTAGACTGAAGTGTAAATTGAATTCATATTATAATGAAGATAATACAGTGAAATTAATCCTGTTTTTTACTTATTTGTGCTTCATTGATCAAAACTTTATAATTTAATATAATATATATATATATATATCTTTATATATAAAATTTATTATGTTTGTCCGCGATGAACTCCTAAACTAATGAGCCGATTTTAATGAAATTTGGACACTGTGTGCAATTTGGTCCAACTTGAGAGATAGGATATTTTTTATTGCAAAATTCGCCTCCCAAAAGGGGGGGAGGGGCCAAAACGTGATTTCACAAACAAACAAACAAACGACAACAACCAAAAAAAAAAAAAAAAAAAAAAAAAAAAAAGAAATGCAGATAGACTGTTCAAAATTGGTATAGAGAGGTTTTAGAGGCCTGCAAATCGAATGAGGATATTTTCGAAAGTGTAAAGTTATTAGGAGGGGCGGGTAAGGGGGCGGAGGGGCAAAAAAATAAAAATAGAGTTACATCGCTAAAAATTGGTACATAGAAGTTTTTGATACGTACAAATCGATTGCAGATATTTTCGAATTTGTAAAATTATTAAGAGGAGCGGGAAAGGGGGGGGGGCAGAGGAGCAAAATATAAAAATGGAGTTAGATCATTCAAAATTGGTGCATAGAATTTTTGATACCAACAAATCGATTGCGGATATTTTCGAATTTGTAAATTTATTAGGAGGGGCGGGAAGGAGGGCAGAGGGGCAAAAAATAAAAATATAGTTAGATCGTTCAAATTGGTGCATACAGGTTTTTGACACCTACAAATAAACTGTAGATATTTTCGAATTTGTAAAATTATTTAGAATAGTGGGAGGGGGGAGGGCAAAGGGGCAAAATAATAGAAATAAGAGTTAGAACTTTGAAAATTAGTATTATTAAGTTTTAAGGCCCGATAAATCGATTGCGGATATTTTCGAAAGTATAGAGTTATTAAGAAGGGCGGGAACGGTGGATGAAGAAACGGTGCGCATGGTTTGCGCAGGTATACACTGCCGCAGGCAGTGGGGGTCCGAACAGATTATTCCACCAATGAGAGAAGATTTTTTTGTATTTTATATCATTTTCCTTTCGATAATATATGGATTCATTATGAGTGTCGAACATTTTTCCCGATCAGATTTTTTTTTTCTCTTTTTTTTTCACATGTTAAAAATTAATGCAATTTTGAGAATTCTTTAATTATAGTGAATCATTTAAAAATAGGGACCAGCGAAGCGGGCTAAGTCTGCTAAGATCAAGGATGTTATCAAGGATGGTCTTTTTTCGTAAATAATAATTTTAATATATTGAATATTTTACTACATTATAATTCAACGTATAACATAGCCACAGCAACGCGTGGCCGGGTCTGCTAGTATATATATATATATATATTCTTTGTCTGCGAATGCATCTTTTAACGGAGGGCAGGGTCCTTCGCGTCATGAAAGGTATCAATGTGTTCCGAGTACTCCAAGGCAGACATTTCAGCCGCTTAGAAATTTTTATCATATTAATTAAAGAAGTTATTAAGTAAAAACGACAAGTTTATGAAGATACTCTATTTGACATTTTGAAAAAAGTTTCTCCCAGTGACGCTGTTCTTCTGTCATGAAGTCATTTTACACGAGAAATTAAAAATATGATCCATGGTTGTACGTAGGTAGGTAGTTTGGTTGGATTTAACGTCACACCAATACTGCGCTATGGGTAATTGGCGACGGTCTGGGACGCACCCCTAGAGATGTTCCGCAGGCATGCCATCACAATTTTGAACCTTCACGAAGGGGATCCCCCTCCGCTTTGGTGATCCCCAGAGGTATAGTGGGGATGGGAACATGGAGGACTTTGCGACCACTGCAGATTTTATGTGCAACAGCCACCATTAGTGTACACGACGGTCTTTGGCCGGCTCAAGTATCGAATCGGCAATCTTCCAATTACGTGCTCAGCGCTTTACCGACTAGGGTACCGCGGCCCGAAACCATAGATGTAAAAAACAAAGAATATAAATATCAAATTTGTTTTCTCTACTTTTAGAAAATTAATCTTCTTACAAGGAAAAACTAAAATATGATCCATGGTTGTAGGTAGGTAGATAATTAGGTAAGTTGTGATTGACGTCGCACTATTACTGCGCTATGGATAATTGACGACCATCTGGAACGCGCCCCTACAGATGTTCCGGAGACATGCCACCACAGTTTTGGTTCTACACGAAGGGGATAGCTCCACAGCTTCGATAGCCCCCCAGAGGTACAATTTTGATGGGAACACGGAGGATATTGTGGCCATGACATATTTTACGTGCACGACGGTCTTTGGTCGGATCGAGAACCAAACCCACAATCTTCCAATTACGAGCTCGGCGCTCTACCGACTCGGTTACCGTGGTCCGCATTTAAGGTTGTAAAAAAGAAATAAAAAGGGTCATATACTAAAGCTGTGATGCAAAATGGTCCAGATATTACGATTTTCTTTCTGTTAAAAAAAAAAAAAAAAAAAAAAAAAAAAAAAAAAGAGTGTATATATATATATATTATATATTTTAATTTGACTTTCAATATGATGATTTTCATAATTATTTTCTGCTTTTGTCTTGTGATATGCACTAATAATCCTTTTCAGTGAAAGAAAGCAGCGAATAGGCGGGCAGAGTTCTGCATGTGTTAATAAATAAAGTGAGCCGGGGAGGAGGCGAAGCCTACTTTGAGGGTTGGTGAGTGGAGCGAGCAGGGGACAGAGCCCCCTAGTTTAAAAAAAAAAATAAGTACGTTTTTACCAATTCATCAAAAATTTATAGTAAAAAAGGCCAATATATATATATCTTTTTTACAGATTACTATTTTTTTTTCTTTTTAAACTCCATTTTGTACAATAAACTCTCCACGCTTGCATTCTTAGAACCTTCTATTCATTTTTTTTTTTTTTTTTTTTTTTTTTAATATCATGACACATTTTAGTAAGTTCCATCATTTTAATCCTGTAAACTTCTGTTAGCTGAGAAGATTTTTTCTCTCTCTATCAAATATAAATAAATAAATACGTAAATAAAAAACAAGATAAAAATAAAAATAGTGTTAGATAATGAATTTTAACACTATAAATTGTTTTTTTTTTTACATTTTTTTAATTTTTAATACATCAAAAGAAAAATATATATATGTATAATAATCAGGTAGCTTCAAAATATATACATACTTGAAAATAGCACACTATAAACTTTTCATGATTACAAAATGTTCATGACACGGCATATGTCAGTAAAAAGTGTCTAGAAAAAATAAAGTTTGTAAATCCTAAAAAGTATGTTACTGCTGTGACGAAATAAAATAGTGACATAAACAGATTCTCTGAAAAAAAATTGTATTTGTAAAAAAAAGAAATTAAACAAGATTTCTAAACAATATTTTGTGGCACATTTTCCTTTCCACAACTCAAAGTCAAAATGTTACATGCTACATCATTATAAAGTCATCAAATAGCACTTACATACTCTAAATCATCTTAACGCTTCAGTTGGTTAAGTTAATTAGTTTCTACATTGACTTGCCATTTTCATCGTCATTTCTAAAAATCGATATATTGCACTGCTTCATGTACTTAAACCGCTTAAAATTACTTTCGTACTGAAACTATTAGAACACTACTGTATAATATGCCTCTAGAAATAAAAAAATAATTTATTCATTCGAGTGTAATTAGGAATGACACAGTTTTCATGCCAGCAATTATGTCTTTATATAATGATCAAATTAAAATGAATAACGGGAATGACAAGCGCTGACATTTACGGCATAATCAAATCTCAATTTATTGAAGAATCTTTTATATTATTTTCCTTTATGTTTCAGGAGAGAAAAATATTTTTTCTTTTTTTATTGTATTTATGGAAATTTTAGAGATTATTTTATTTACTATATACTACCTTTACTTATATATATATGCGCACATATTATTGTTATCTGAATAACTAACAAATCTATATATCTATATATATATATCAAGAATTATTAATATTTAGATTTAGTTTATTTTATTTTATTATCCTATCCCATTAGTTTTACTTTTATTTCTTGTCTAACAGGGAAACATTCGAAAGGTTTCGTCTTCAAAAAATATTCAAAAAAATATATGTGATTCTACTCTTCCTAAAATACCAAAAAGTGAAAAAAGTATCGGCTGAAATGAATTATAGCGACCACAATGTTTTTTTCAAAATTAAGCATATTTGGCGATTTAGCGCTGTTAGGCGTTGTTCAGTTCGCTAGCAACGAGATTGCCGTGTACGAACAGAACCGTGTTTTGCTTCTCCGCCAAGTACTCAAAACAAATTGCCTAACAATGTGAAATCGCCAAATATGCTTAGTTTATATATATATATATATATATATTTTTTTTTTTTTGTCGCTGTAATTCATTTCAGCCGATAATGTTTTCACTTTCTGGTGTTTTAGGAGGAGTAGAATTGCATATATTTTTTTCAATATTTTTGGAAGACGACACATTTTGAATGTCTCCTTGTAAGTCTCATTACAACTAAATTTTCATATTTTATATATATTTAATAATGCTGAATCGATGTTTTTAACTTCCAAAAACATCCTATAGCTCTCTGTGAGCGTCTTGTTCAATAACGATAATTAAAATTTATTGTTAAAAATACTTTATAAATTTTTATATTAGTGCGAACTGTGCTTGTCTGTGTAAGTATCATCATTAAATTATGCTATTTTATCTGCAAATCTTTATAAAGTGACAGTCTCAATCTAGAACTTTATAGATGCCGCCTTTTTGCAAAATCGGCCATTTCCAAAAGATAAAATTATGAGAAAAAGCATATTTTTTGCCGCACTTAGTCAAAATAAGATAGGAACCAAAACTTTTTAGTTTTATAATCGCTAGGGAAGTATATCTGAAAACTCGAAATAAGGTGGCAGGGGCACGTGATGAAAAGAGATCATTAAAATTTTTATTTTAGATTTGCCCCCCTTTGCAACTTATTTTGGAGTTGGTCGGTTTTGCAACAAATCGGAATTTAATGTTAACTAAATTTCGTGTGAATATTCGATCTTGAGGCTGGAAATACACAAAATTTGTTTAATTAAATTTTATTTATAAATTACTGATTTCTGTCATCTGATTAAAAAACAATAATAATAATAATAATAATAAAATAAAATAGCTGATAAAACTTAAAAAAAAAAAAGAAATCTGATAAAAATTAACTGATACCATAATAAAAAACAACACTAGAAAATTATGAAGATGTATCAGAAACGGTCCCAAATTCATTAGTCACGAGGTATTCGTTTAAACAATGGAAAACCATTCGAATTGTAAACAGACATACATAAATAGAATCCGCTATAACCTGTTGAATCAACATACGCATATTATGAAATTAATAAAATTTGATTAATTAATCATAATATGTTAACTAAAATGCGATTTTGTTATCAGTTAATATTACGTTATTACAAAGTGATTGTATATTACCTTTGAACATTGGCTTTTTCCCTTTTCCACGTATTAGGGTAACTTTTTCTCTTCCTTGAATGGTCAGAAAATATTTCTTCTACACACTTCTCCATTGACGAAGGAAACATGAAATTCAATTATAAGAAACTTTGTGTATACAAAAAAAAAAAAAAAAAAAAAAAAAAAAAAGGCTGTTACGGAAGAGAAGAGCAGTCACGGAAACAGCGTACAGGATAACACTACACTGAGCAAACATTCTGTAACTGACATCTAGAATCTCTATTGTGGCTCTAGAAAAAATAGTTCCATGTCATCCTTATAAATTCTAGTTCTCTTTGAAAGCGAGTTCTAGAAACCCCTATTAGAATTCTAGAAGTTTGCGTATATTATCGAGGACAAAGTTATTTAAAAATCTCTGCAAATAAATGCGAATACAAGAGGCGGATTTCAGCAACTATACTAATATTTGTTTATTACCCAATTTTAGAAAATGAAGCCAGAATTTCACGCAATAAAAAGATTTAGAATATACAGAATA